>PVJX010046170.1:0-12274 GCA_004027295.1 Dolichotis patagonum | reverse complement strand
GACTCACGCATGTGTAGAGCTTATAAACAGTTTACGAGAACCAACTATATAACACATGTTGAAATAAACAACTACTTTGAAGAAAAAGAGACACTACAATACCCAGTGCTGATTCCATAATGTCATGATGTGAAGTCCAGCAAAACTATCACTTTTTGTTCAAAGTGATCTTAGCTTGCTTTGCCTTGTTTAAGTTCAATACACATTAAGGTATGGACAGCTGTTTTGAGGAGAATGAGGGACACTATGACAGCCATTCATGGCTTCCCTAATGTCTGATCTTGAAGACCTGTAATGCCCTCCTCGTCCTGCTCAGATCAATTCCATACTAGGGTGTTTCATATGAATTCCCTATATGTGACAATATGAACAACTATTTGGAAGAAAACGAGTCAATATGATAGAGAGTGAATATCTCCAATTCTCTAGTTTTGAAATTTATGTCTTACATTGCTTTCTTGTGATCCGCTTTGCTCTGTTTTGTTGTGTTTAATTTTACCCTATTGATATAATTGCATGTATATTTGAGTGGATAAGATGGATGACCATATTGTTGTTTTTGTCAAATCATGCAGCAGAACTGTTAACAGTCTCACTGTTTGAATGTCTACTTTACATGTTTTAACTTTGTAATTTGAACAACTATTTCCAAGAAGTTAGTATGTAATTAGTCAAGTAATAATTTCTTAGGTTTTATTGTTGTACTTTTCCTTTTTTCCTTGGAATACTGTATTGTCGCTACCCTTTATTCTGTTTTATTTTGTTTTGTTTTTTCCTCTTTAAATAAAATTATAAAAAAAAAAAAAGTCTTAGTTCCAGAGGGAGGAAGGCTTATACCTGGAAGCACAACAACGGTACCATTGAATTGGAAGCTGAGACTTCCCCCTGGTCATTTTGGTCTCCTCATACCTCTGAGGAAACAAGCTAAAAAGAGAGTCACAGTGTTGTCATGGGTGATTGACCCCGACTATCAAGGGGAAATTGGACTGCTATGCCACAATGGAAGAAAGGAAGAATATATGTGGAGTACAGAGATCCCTTAGGGCGCCTTTTAGTACTACCATGCCCTGTTATTAAAGTCAATGGGAAATTGTAACAACCTAATCCAGGCAGAATGACAAATGGTCCAGAAACTTCAGGAATGGTTCTTTCCCTGGGTCACTCCACCATGTAAAGAACCAAGACCTGCTGAGATGCCTGCTGAAGACCAAGGGAATACAGAATGGGTAATGGAAAAAGATAGTTCTAAATATGAGTCACAATCCCATGATCAGCTATAGAAAAGAGGATTATAATTACTGCTTCTCCCCAAATATGGTTCTAATGTAATATAATGTTAATAGACTTAATACTGGTTCTTGAGGATTATTTTAATGTTGAATTTATGAAATTATAAGAGTAAGCATCAACCAAAGAAAATTTATGTTCTCTTCTGGTGAGGGAATTAGTGCATTTCCGTTTGTACGCAGGATAATTATAACATGTTAGGCGCAATTATATGCATGTCTTTGTATCTGGAGACTAGTTTAAAGGAATGTGTCTTGTTGTCAAGTTGACAAGGGGTGTATTGTAATGGTTGATTGTGTCAACTTGAGACATTTAGAAGCTTAACTAAATCAATTTAGCAATTTTATACCTTAGTGTGTAGAAGACCCACCCTAGGTGGCTCATCCCCTAGATGATACAAAAGGGAAGAAAGAAGAACGGATGAGGTTCTGTTCTTCAGATAAGCTCCAGTCTTCACATTGGCTTGGGCATTGTCTCCTGGCTTCTAGCACAGATTCTTGGGCTTCTGCCTTGGATCCTTCAGACTTCTGGCATAGACTCTTCAGCTTCTGTTGCAGACCCATTGGCCTGCTGATGTGGACTTGCACAGGACACTGCAGTGAACTCCAGACCTTGGATTGGATCCTTCAGCCTCTGGCTTGCAGACACCCACTGCACGCTTCCTCATCCAACTCTGTAAGTCAATCTTGTAATTTCTTTTATATATATAATATATAATATATAATATATAATATATAATATATAATATATAATATATAATATATAATATATAATATATAATATATAATATATAATATATAATATATAATATATAATATATAATATATAATATAATATATAATATATAATATAATATATAATATAATATATAATATAATATATAATATAATATATAATATATAATATATATAATTTATATATTATATATGTGTGTGTGTGTTTTGTGTTACATCTATTTTCTCTAGTAAAACCTAGATAGATAGATAGATAGATAGATGGTACTCAACCTAGTATCTGACATATAATGAGTGCTGAATATTTTGTAGTGATTTTTATTCTTCTTTTCCATGTCTATTGCCTATGCAGACATCATGCTAGAGACTGAGCAAAGTTAAATCACACATATGGGCTCTTAGAAGTTCACACAGGAGATTCTGCTTTATATATTTGCCTAATATTCCAAGTAATGATCTCACTCTCAGAACTATATATGCAGCACACACATTATACATTATCACACCAGGCTTTCTGAGAGCTTTTGTGAAAATGTTATAAGAAGAAGAATTACTTGTGTGGACAAACTCTCCCACTAGAAACAAATGAGACACATAGGACAGAATATGGAGTGCCACTGGGACAGAAGATTTGGGAGGATATTGTAGAGAAAGGAATAGCACATTTCCTGAGCTGAGCTAAGTGACTAGTTGAATGTGCTTTTTCTCAGAAGCATCTTTATTATTCCATATGTCAGAGCACACAATAGGCCAACTCAAGTGAAAAGGGGCTGTCCACAAGCAACTAATCATTCTTATTTGTTTATCTATTATATTTTCCCTTTTTCCCACAGCCTGAGCAGAGATGCCCAGAGTGGGAGGCATTGGCACCAAGATCATTATGGAATTATGAGTCCCATTGAACCATCATTAGAGCCACTGTGGGGAAATAAATCTTTCTTGGCTGGCTGGGACATCATAGAGCCACAGGAATCCTGCTTCATTCTCCTAACACTTGCTCCTAGGAACATGCAGGGGAAGAGCTGGAAAGTGGGGTAAGATTGAGAGTTCTTTCTCTAATATAGGATTTGACCTTATTTGCTCCTCTCCCTGGGCAATAATGACAATAACAATAACCTATCATTAAACAGAATATAGAGCATTATAGCCATTCGCAGTGGCACATGCCCACCATCCTAGCACTCTAGGAGGCTGACGTAGGAGGATAGCAAGTTCAAGCTGGGCCTGAGCAACTTAGTAACTAGAGAGAAGCTGCTTCAGAAAGGGGCTGAATGGGGCTGGGGATGTAGATCAGTGCGAAGGCCCTAGTTTTAAACCACCCCCCGCAAAAAGGAGAGAACATTGCAATTTATAAAACTTTCTCACATTTCTTATGCCATTTAATTATCTAAGATATGTATCTTTTGGCCTTTATGAAAACTGTAGGTTAAATGTGCTAATACAGCACAGTGCTGGGCACATGGCCGCCCAATATGGAACCTGTGGTTTGGAGTGCTCCTGAAGGATCCAAGCAGACCTCAGTCTTGATTTAGCTCCATATCTAACAGTCATTTTTATTTTATTTTAAAGAGAATAAAAAAGACAAAACAATAAAAAAACAAAAAATTATATAGATTTCAAAATAAGCTGATAGGAAATTAACAATCATTATTATATTGCATATTGTTATCTTTGAAATAGTTGCTCAGATTATCAGAGGCATACAAAATTGATCAAACAGTATAAGCTCTGTTCTTTTCCATGAACTAAAAGAATTAGTAGCACAATTATCTTAGCTATCTTGTGTGTGTGTGTGTGTGTGTGTGTGTGTGTGTATTTTTCCCCCCCTTCCTTCTTTCTTTTTCCCCATCCCAATTGTTCTTTCCCTTTGAGCAATTTCTTTCCCTTTCACAAAATCTGTTGTACCCTTTGGATCATATTTACTCTTTCAGTTTCTTACACTAGGGAGACAATATGATATTTATACATGCAAGTTTAATTTATTTCACTTATGAGTATGGTCTCTAGATGTATCCATTTACCTCCAAAGACCTCAAGTTTACCTTTTTTATAGCTGAGTAGTACTCCATTGTATAAAAATACCACATCTTTGTTATCTATTCCTCGGTTGATGGGCACTTGTGTTCTTTCCAAGACTTAACTCCTACAAATTGTGCTGCTATAAACATAGGTGCCCATATATCACTGTGGTATGCTGTTTTTAAGTCTTCTGGGAAAATACCCACAAGGGGAATAACTGAGTCGAATGAGACCTCTAGTCTAGTTTTTTGAGGACTCTCCATATTGATTTTGAGAGTGGTTGCACCAGCCTACACTCCCACCGACAGTGCAGAAAGGTTCCTTTTCCCCAACAGCCCCACCAGCATTTGTTATTGGTTGATTTCTTGATGATAGCCATTCTTTCTGGAGTGAGATGAAATCTCACTGTTATTTTAATTGCATTTCTCTAATGACTAATAATGTTGAACATTTTTGCATGTATTTGTTTGCCATTTGTATTTCTTCATCTGAGAATTGTGCATTCATCTCAGATGCCCATTTTTGGATAGGGTCTTTGAAAATCAGGATAGGGCCTGATTTTTTTAATTCTTTGTGTTCAAGATAGAAGTCCTTTTCTGAGGGACAGTTGGTTAAAATTTTTTCCCAGTTCATGAGTTTTCTTTTCACTCTGTTGGTGATTTCTTCCAATGTGCAAAAACTTTTTAATAGATGAGATCCCAGTTGTTTATTCTTTGAGATATTTCCCATGCAGTTTGGGTTTTGTTCATGAACTCTCTGCGTCCCCTATTTTTCAAGATTTCTACCTATCACTTCTTCCAGTAGATTTTGTGTTTCTGTTTTAATATTAGATCTTTGATCCATTTTAACTTTAGTGCATGGTTATAGACACAAGACTAGTTTTAGTCTTCAGCATGTGGAAAGCCAGTTTTTCCAGCACCATTTAATGAACAGGCTATCTTTCTTCCAGTGATTATGTTTGGCCTCTTTGTCAAAGATAAAAGTGGCTGAGCACTAACACTCATATTATTAGAATAGGCTGGATTTCATCTATCAGAGTGCATCTGTTAACACATTTATTGAATTCACCCACCAGGTGCTGTGCTATCAGAGATGCAGTGGTAGTGAACAGACTTAGTACAGAGGTAGATTTAAAATACTGGGTCAAAAACATGTGTGGTAGAACATACCCATAATCCCAGCACTGGAGAGTCGAAGGCAGGAGGATTACCATGGGTTTGAGACCAGCCAGGGTTCCATAGTGAGCCAGCCTGAACTATATAGTGATATTCTATCTCAGAAAAAAAAAAAAAAAGCAGTCAAATTCTTTGTCCTGGGGCTGGGGATTTAGCTCAGCAGCATAAGGGCCTACCTTGCAAGCATGCAGTCGTGAGTTCTATCCCCAGTACCCAAAAAAAAAGAAAGAAAAAAAAATTCTTTGTTCTTCTGGTTACTGAAAGCCATGTTAGATTTTCCCTCACTCTAAATCTAAGCTGACCTGTAACCAATGGAGTACAGGAAACCTGATACTATCTGAATATAAGCCTAGCCTTTGAGTACCTTCACTCTGGTTTTGGTTTTTTTGGGTTTGTTTTGTTTTGTTTTGTCTTTTTGAGACAGGGTCTCACTAGGCTGGCTTCATAGCCCAGGCTGGTCTTGAACTCTTAATGATCCTCCTGCCTCAGCCTCCCAAGTGCTGAGATTACAGGCGTGAACCACCATGCCCAGCTTTCCATTTGCTTTTTGAGTCCTTAGCCACTCACAGTAACTGAGACCACTTTGACAGAAAGAAAGCATACAAAGAGAGAGAAGCCTCTGGAGCCCAGCAGAGTCTAGCCTAGAAGCCATCTGCCACTTTCCCAGGGTATGAGTGAGGCCTTCTTGGGTCCTCCAAACCAGCTCTTCCTCTAATTGAATTCTCTGAGAGGTCCCAGCCAACATCGTGTAGAACCTTCCTGAGTTCTTGACCCACAAAGAATCATGAAGTGTAGCAAAGTATATGTTTTAACACATGGAACTGCAGATTTTTCCTACAAAGGGCTAGGCAGTAAATACTTTAGGCTTTATGGTCATATACCATCTCTGTTTCACTTTGTACTTGTTTCATTTTGTTTTGCTTTTGTTTTGTTTTGTTTTGTTTTTTTGTTTTGTTTTGTTTGAGACAAGGTCTTGCTATATAATTCAGGCTGACCTTGAACTTACTGTGTAGTTCACAATGGCCTTGAACTCATAGCAATCCTCCTGCCTCAGCCTCCCAAGTGCTGGGATTAGTGAGCCACCATGCCTGGCTGGACCCTATACTTTGTTTATCTCAGTGCCTGCCTCTGGGGAACCCAACCTGTGACACTGTCTAAAACAAAACAAAAAGGGTTTATTTATTTGTATGACTGAAAAATCCAGATGTAAAGTTTTGAGCTTCAAGCAGAGGTGAATTGTTCCAAGCTCCAACTAGCATGATTTCCAACATTTAGACTTTCAGTGCTAAAAACAAGAAAGTCCTAGGCAAACTGAAACAAGAGCTCACTAGCTCCAACATATAACCACATTTAGCCATCTATTAGTTGGCTCTGCTTTGAACTAGGTTAATAATTCAGTCTTGGGCTTTATACACAGCGAAATAGGACAGCATCTCCAGATCCTGTATTCTCTTAAGTTGGATCCTGCAAGAAAACTACTCAGCTCCTCTCGTGACTCCAAAAATGGGACTGAAGTTTTTGTTATCATTGTTTTGTTTTTTCCCAGTACTGGGAATTGACTTCAGAGCCTTTGCACTGAGCTGAAGTGCAAACTCAGCTCCCCTCCCCCCCCCTTTTTGAGACGAGATCTTGCTAAATCATTAAGCTGCCCAGTCCATGCTCAAATTTTTGATCCTCCTGCCTCAGTTTCCCAGAGTGCTAGAGGATTGAGTCTTATTGGTTCTCATTGGTTTGCTTGAGTCATGAGCCTATTCCTTTTGGTTGTTCTTTAGGGTTTTTTAGTTAATATAATTCACATATTATAAAATTTTAAAGTATGCAATTCAGTTGTTTTTAGTATATTCACAAAGTCATACATTACCATCACTATCTAATTCTAAAACATTTCATCATCCAAAGAGAAACATTACACTTAGTAGCAGTTACTCCCCATTCCCCTTCCCTTCAGCCCTTGACAACCACTAATCTACTTTCTGCCTCTATAGGTTGTCTCCTAGCTATTTCATATAAATGGAATCATACAACATATGGTCTTTTGTGTCTACCTTTTTTTTCACTTGGCATATGATTTTTTTTTTCACTTGGCATATGTTTTCATGTTGTAGCATGAATCAGTACTTCATTTCTTTTTATAGCTAACTAGTGTTTCTTTATTTAGATAAACCACATTTCAAGGGGTTGTTTCTACCTTTCAGCTATGGTGAATAATGTGCTATGAATATTTATGTACAAGTTTTTGTTTACACATTGGTTCCCAATCCCCCTGAGTGTATTCCTAGATGTGGAATTGCTAGGTTTTATGGTTATTCGATGTAGGTCCCCTCTCTTGAATCAATTAGTGTGACCTCAGGATGGAAGGTTCTCATTGATTTAACGTAACTTATATATTTCACTGCTGGTGCTAAGAATACAGTCACTGTCACTAAAACCACATGAACTGAAGAGAGACTGATGGTTTGCCAGAAGGAAATGGGATATGGTTATCAAATAGACAATAGGAGGCAGATTCACCTATAAGCACTGCAAATGGCGGTATTTATTGAATGCATGACCCAGGCACTGTGATAATTTTATGTATTATCTCATTTAATCCTTACTGTAATCTCATAAGGCTTCCACTATTATTTCAACTTTAAAATGAGAAAAATAAACTTCAGAAAGGTTGAGGCTCAAGTTTATATAGCTGTGAGGTGGTATTTGAATTCAGGTCTTACATCAAAGGAAAGAGAGTGTCAGAGAAAAAATAGGCTGTGAGTTGTGTTAAAATACATTTATTAGAGGCCCTTTTATTTCATTTTCCCAGTATTTTTATAGTTAATAGGGAAGAATCTATGTAACTAAAAATTTCCTTTCACATGAAGGACAAGAAAGAACAAGTTTTATAATTTTTAAAAAGTTGACTTTTTTTCTTTAGTTTTCCAAGTAAGTTTCCCAATTTTGTCAAATACTGCATCATTGGCATTGAGATTAAGCAGCTATATTTCTGAGAAAGCCCAATTCTTCTTATAACCACACATCTTTTTCTAACAGGGCAACAAATTCAGCTAAATTCTGCTTGTCATAAAATTGGCAAATGCAGAATTCTACACCCCGCTCTAAACCTCTGCCAGATAGGATTTACAAGAGATCTTATCTCCAGCTCTCCTGTGGTCCTGATGGTGCAGACCTCCACCTGGGGATCCCTGACTCCCTGTTCTCTGTTCCTATAGATAGGAGGGAGTCCAGATGGTGTGACATGGAGAGGGACAGAAGCTGTGACGTAGCCAAAGACATAAAAGGATATAAGAAGTCAAATTTCCTTGCCCCCATTCTAAGCTAGTTCCAGAAAGGCCAGCTTTTGGCTTATCACAACAGAATAACCTCAGATTAAGCTACAGACCACATTAAACTTTATGTACCCTGACTCCTCTTTGAGAGACCCCTTCCTACCATATTTTCCTCCACAGTACACATGCTTCTCCACCTAAGCAACTTGTACCCCGGCCTTCAGAAGATTTACTGCCAAGCAGACAAATAAGTGAATACGCTGCAGTTGATTCCAAAGACAGGATGCTCATTTGCATGAGTAGTTGCATGTCATTTGCATTATATTTGCAAGTCATTTGCATATCACGTCTGCCCTGTCAAAATGTACATAAATCCTTTATACTTTCACTTTTTTTATTTTCTAAAAAAGAGCTACTCCCCCACATCCTGCCCAGACTGTCTGGCAAAATTACTGGTTGAGTATTCCTAGTTCGATTGCAAAAAGCCTCATGTGCCATGCTGTGAAGATTTCAAACTGTAGAAGATCCCAGAGGATCTCAGAACCTACTCTGAGAAGCTTCATTTATTTATCAGAAAATTCTTTATTCAACATCTATAGTGTGTCAGGCCCTGTTGTTCTAGGTACCAAGGGCATATCTGTGAACAATGACATAAAAGTAATTGTAGCATTAAAAGTTAAATGCTGCCAGGCATGGTGATGCAAGTCTGTCATTCCAGCTATTCAGAAGCTGCAGCAGAAGGATCAAGGGTTCAAAGTCAGCCTGGGCAGTTTAGTGAGACCATGTCTCAAAATAAAATTTCAAAAGGACTGAGGATGAGCCCTTTGCATGGTAGTGCAAGAAGCCCTAGGCAGTTTAGAAACTTAGCAAGACCCCATCTCAAATTAAGAACAAAACAAAACAAAGGCTGTGGCTACAACTCAGTGCAAAGGTCCTGGTGTCAGTACCCCAGTAACACACAAAAAAAGTGTTGGATGGGGGATCAGGAATAGCTCAGTGGTAGAGCACTAACCCAGCATGTTCAAGGCCTTGGCGCTGGGTTCAACCACCAACCCCCCCCCAATTTTTTTTTTTTTTTTTTTTTTTTGGCACCAGGGATTGAACTCATGACTCGCACTTGCAAGGCAGGTGCTTATGCTGCTGAGCTAAATCCCCAGCCCCTAAAAAATAAATTTAACTGCTGTCATTTCAGATCATCTGGCACCAACCCAATCAATATGTACAAAGCGAACCAAACACACTAAAATCTCCTGAAAGTGCTAGGTTATCAGGCCCTCTAGGTATTACAAACTATAGATTATTGCCATTTTAAAAGATAAATCCTGAAATTAAAACAAACAGTAAACTTCTCAAAACATCTGAAAATGAATCTTCAGGGATCTATTAACCCCATGGTTAACAAATGCCAATGGGAAACATATAAAGGATTTAAACAGGGGTGAGACCTGGGTTTGTGGCTGAGATAGATTGGGGCATTGCAAAGGGTACAAAGTCAGAAGCAGAGAATCAGTAAAATGTGACTCAGATGGCATCCATCTGAATTGAATGACATCACAAACATGGTGATGATTTTCAATGAAAATGTGTACAGTCATGGGGGGACAGGGTCACGACACACACCGTTTCACTTGAAAATTCAGCCTTGGACATGTTTATTCCAGTTCTCTCATATAGTCATTATCATTCTCAACTCTTCCATCACCTGGCTCTCAGCTGACTTCATATTTTTCCTGATCTTTTAAACTCTGGAACTCAATTCTTTAACCTTTTATGTTATAGAACAATTCAGTTTTTATCCCAAAATTCCAGCTGGATGTTGTGGCCCACTCCTGTGATCCCAGCATTCTGGGAGGCTGAGGAAAAAGGAAGGCAAGTTCAAGCCCAGAAAAATCCCAAAATGTGTGGAAAAACAAAGGCCCTTCAATTTTACCCTAATGGAAAGTTATAAGTAAATTAAAAAAAAAAATCTGTCCTCAAGAAAAAGTTGGCAAGGAACTTAGCAAGACAATAGCTTTGTAATGAAGAGCAGAGGCAGATTTGCAGAGGGGCAAATCAGAAATATAGGTGGAAAGGAAGCCCATGGTTTCATGCGTTGGACCACAAACAACTTGCATTGGCTCCTGGTCACAGGGTTAGCATAGATTTAGTGGTTTAGATGCTCAGAGATACCCAAATAGGATCTGATTCAAAGCCCAGGGGATACCAGCAGATAGATAAAAGTAATGGGCTGGGGATTTAGCTCAGCAGCATAAGTGCCTGCCTGGGAAGCACAAGGTGGTGAGTTTTTTGGTGGGGGGAGTAATGGAGGAGAGCCCAAGGATAAGCGATCAGAGAGGTAGAATGTGTAGCAGAAACTAAGACAACAGTGTCAAGAAATAGGAAGCTGGCAATGTAAAGCACCATGGGCAGGGCAGGTACAAGAAAAAGTGCAGAGAAGTCCTTGGATCTAGCAATTTAAGTGAACTTCTAAGACGTTTTTAGTGAGGCCTTTAGGAGACTGTTTATTACCTATACGAAAACCATTTTCCATTTTTCTGTCTTATTGACAGGGACTGTCTCCTACTACACAAGCTCAAAAATACCATTCTTTGCCCTACCCCTCTTCAAACATAAGTATAAGTGTGTGACCCAGTTCTGGACAAAGGAACTTGGGAAAAAGTCTTCTGGAAGCTTCTTTTTCTTGTTTTTATGTTTGTTTTGTGGGGATTGAGATACGGTCTTCCTCTGGAGTATAGGCTGGCATTCACTATATAGCTCAGATTGGCCTTGCATTTGATGTGATCCTCCTGCCTCAGCTTCCCAAGTGCTGGGACGACTACACATGTGCACTAACATGCCTACCTTGTTTTTGTTTTTTGAAACAGGGTCTTTCTGTGTAGTCCAGGATGGCCTCAAACTCACTGTGTTCCTCCTGCCTCAAATTCCCAAGTGCTGAGTTATAGGCATGTACCACTTATGCCCAACTGGAAGCTTCTGAAATAGATTTTCCTCTCCAATAAAAAGTATGTTCAGGAAAAAACTTTCAAACCCTTCTTTCCTACCTTGGAAGTTGTCATATAAATTCACACTATTCACCACAGCAGCCATCTTATTTTTATTTATATCGGTACTGGGGATCGAACTCATGACCACACACTTGCAAGGCAGGCGCTTATGCCGCTGAGCTAAATCCCCAGCCCCAGCAGCCATCTTAGAACTATGCTGAGACAAAACCAAGAATGGAACAAATGCCCTGAGAATGGCAAAGAGGAAAATGAAAAAAGTTTTAATCTGTTTGTTGGTGGGGGGGGGGTGTATATGCTGGTAATTGAACCCAGGGCCTTCATACTGAGCTATATCCTCAGCCCCTTTTAGGTTCAAACTTCTGATCCTCATGCTTCAGCCTCCCAGAGTGCTGGGATTATAGGCATGTGCCACTGAGACAAGAGATTAGGGAATGGAAAATCTGGGAAGCAGGCATGGCTTATTAATTGCCAGATCCTGAACACATGCACAGAACAGTTCCCAAAGTCCTCATGTGGACTTTTGGCCAGAACTCAAGCAGGCTTTCAATAGGATATAGAAATCTTCTCATATTGTCTCAAGATTTGGAAAACATATAAGTAAGTACACAGGCACCAAGAGGAACTCGCTGTGTGACTGTCTTCATGGTATCTCAGCCTGCTTTCTCCAGGATGTCCTTTTATTCATTTTCTCCTTTTACTCAGCCCAAGCTTGCTCTGCAAAGCCAGTTACTCCTTCACTCTTCACTTTTACTATCTGGAATAAACCTGGCCACTGCTTTTGCTTATTT
>PVJX010046169.1:0-12409 GCA_004027295.1 Dolichotis patagonum | reverse complement strand
GGCAGCGAGCCTTCCTTCCTTCTGTCCCTTTGTATTCCATCCAGGCTACACGCCTGCTGTTTGGTGCCATCCACACCCAGGGTGGGGTTTCCATTTCCACACCCTTTATCCAAACATTACACCCAAAATCCACATTCACAAACCCTAAATACAGCCACCTCTAAAGCGCCCCACCTATGATCACATAAAATTTTGGGGGTATATCTAGAATGTCATAAGATGCTGAGTATGCCTTTTAATTGTATTAAAGCTGAGCTTGTCTGTATGACTTGTTTTTCACAGTAGAATGTTGGCTGTTGAAATACAGGCAGTGTTTTGAATGTGCATGAACAGAGGAATAGCTCATTTCATGCTTTTATATTTATCATTAGAGAAAGGAGACTCAAGAATTACAATGTAAAATGATATCTTCCCAACCAACCTGCACATTTGTGAATAGCCAAGGGTAATACTTTGAGAATTTTACACATGAAATGGTAAGTAGTAAAAAGATAATTAACTAAGGGTAAGGCATTTGGATTTAAATGACAAAGGGGAGAAGAAAAGATAAAATGATCCCCTGATGAACAATACTTAAATTCATTTTGAATATATATTTAAACTTCTGGATATAATTATATTCTATGTGATTGCTAAATGTAATTGCTAGGATTTGACAGTTTTATTAGGAATTTTAGATTAGTGTTATTGTATCTCAAGTATGGAAATAAAGAATGTTTTTACAGTGTCACAGAAAGTGATAGTTTATCACTGGAGATTTAGATTTTTTGAATTTAAATTATAGTCAGATTTTGAATAGCTCTGAAACTTTCATTCTTAATATTATATTGTTCACATAACAATTAGCAAATTCTTTCACAAATATGGTCTTTTAAAATAATTATGAATCACCAGAGTTACTATAGTGTCTCAGTTAAAAAGAGTCTTCTTCTTAGAGTCCTAAATATTCTGATAATTATCAAAATTATCAGATGTGAAATATCTTTCACATCGTTTATATTTAACACTGTGTGAAGCCTTTCATCTGCTTCCTACTGTACTTAGTTTTGTGTGTAAAACTGACTTTTGAACATAAAAAACTTGGATGAATGTAAAGCCTAAATTTAAATTCTAGGAAAGCTAAGATTTTGATCACTGACAGTTAGAAGCTCTCTAATGAAGCTGTCTCTTCATTTTGTTTTCTGACTCACGCTTTATATCAACATGTAACACTTACTGTTTCTAACTTTCTATTGATAAAGAATATTATTACTGACTATTCTGTTTTATTCTTATATAAACCATTTAAAATATATAATTCATAATTCTAATTTTTATCATGTTTTAATTTTACTTACACTTTTTTGAAATAAAACAATACTATGGAAAAAAATAAAATACTGCATCTCTCAGAATTGAAGATTTAATTTAATTCAGGAATTATATTGATAAGAAGTATTTCAATTGAGAGACACCCTGGAAAAAAAGAAATAAAGTATTAAGAGGTTTTCTTTATGCCTTAAAATGAAATATGCTCAATGTTTCTTTGGAAACTAAGGACAAAGGTAGGAAATAAAATATATGCTCTGATTCATCAAACAGAAAAAAATGAAGAAAAGAAAAACTAATGTTTCTTAATTAATTAACAAAATATGATTATCCACAATGAGTAAATTGTCACTATTAAAATATCATCAATACTCTGAGACGTAAATTTTTCAGAGGAGTCCTGGTGTAAGTCAGGTATTCCATTAACAAAGCCTGGCCACTTAGTCTTTCAACAATGATAGAATTTACTGAACATCAAATACCTCCCTACGCCAATTTCCTCAGCCTTTTCAGGTCAGGTAATCAATGTCCAATCAGTATCCAGGGAGCTGAGCAATCATAAGATCTTTTATTGTAATCTCAATTTCTAATATCTATAATTTTCAAGTCATATAACACACTTCATGCATTGCCTATGAAATGATTAAAAGTGGCTTTAGCATTGATCAGAAAGAACTAAAAGGAAAGGTCAAGAGAATACTGAGATGAGGAAAGTCGTCATCATGGCTCAATATGGTCACAAATCACTCCATTGAGCAGCGCGTCACCCGCTAGGTAGCTGGATTGGGTGAGAGCCAAGAATGGGTTGAAAGCCTTAATCTGGAAGGCAGGTGCACAGCTCAAGAGACCAGCTTCAAGCAGGGAAGTCTAACTAAGCTGAAGTCTGGGAACAGAGAGTAGAGTTTCTGGCTGTTATGATGCAGTTTGCACATTGTCTGGTACAATAACACATCAATATTGTGGGCCACATCCCAATTTTCAGTTCTTCTTTTATACACTCTAAGTGAGGCCATTGCATGATTTTTTGGTCTGGCTTGTCAGATAAGCTCATTGGTCTAATTTTATTTGATATAATTTAGATATTCATGGATCCATGTGTCCTTGATTTCATTTGATAAATTTTCAGGTGGCAGTTTTTATTAATAACATTAATTGCTTTATCAGTTTGTGCTGATACTGCCCAACTGGGTTATTTTCAGTATTTTTTGTTGTATTTAGCATCTTGTCGTCATATATTTGTCTGAACAAATTAACTATGTCAGTCTTCTTCAGCATTTGTACACCGAATGAAGTAAATTGATATTTTATGAAATAGAGTTGCTTGGGGTTAAGCGTGGACTGAAATTTACCATTCCTACAATTTCACATAACGTACAGCAATAGATAGCAGGGCACCTATTGCGTTACAAACCCAGAATTCATGAATAGATTCATGATTACTCTTCTCTGCCAGGCTTTCTCGTTAACTCTGCTGTCACTCAGCTGGAGATCTTAAGATGGAACTAATTGGATTCCAGAGCAGTGAGGGCCGAGTAACAGTACTCAACCATCAAAAGTTTGAAGATGCAGTTAACCACATGGGACAGCAGAAAGCAAAGCAACATTTAGAACGTCTGTATTCCTAGGAAATTGACTAACTAATCCTCATGTTTTTAGAAGTGAAACATGGATTGACAAAGTTCCCCCGAAGACCACATGTTGAAGGCATGCTCCTCAGAGTGGTGCTAGAGGAAAGGTTTGGAATTTTAGGAGGTGCAGCTTACTGGGCATCTAGGTGAATGAAAGCAAGCCTACAAAGAGGACTTGGGGGCCTCTGGTCTTCCTTTCTCTTTGTTTGCTTCATGGCTGACATGGCAGGCTATTTCACCATGTGTTCTCTGCCATCATACACTGCCTTACAATAGGTTCAAAAGCAATGGGTCAGCTGACTGTGTTTGGTTTTGGAGATTCTTGTTGAGGGGATGGTTTTTAAAGACAGGGTTCACTATGTAGTTCAGACCATGAGTAAAAATAAACATTTTCTCTGTGTAAGTTGATTATGTCAAGTACTTGTTACAGTAATGCATAGCTGATTAATACCAAAACAAAAAAAAAAAAGGCAAACTTCAGATCTTTGCTATCTGTAAATCACTGCATTTAGCACTGCTGAAGAAAAAATTTCTTCCTCTGTGGGTGGTTTTCAACATAGTATGTTCTTTAGTTAAATGTCCTTTTATTTTTCATTTAAAGATTAAAAAACAACAAAGTCTTAGTTCAGATTTTAAATCCAGCATGACTCTATTTCTTTTTCTATAATTTCAACTTTCAGTTAAATTGTATTCTTTAATGATGTAATATGGTAACTCTTTAAGTGTATTTATTTGATTGTACAAAATTAAATTTAAATCTTTCATAGCATATATTCCATGGGCTATTACTACTTATCCTCATGTCTTTGAATTTTTTAAACACTTCAAATCCAGGGTGTATCATTTGTTTCAACAGACATTAGAAAAATTGCTGCAAATTTGAATTACATTTAAGGAATCTTCATATCATACACTAGTATTGAATTAATCTGTTAATCATCATCATTACTAGGGGGAAATGTATTTAACCTGGTTTTAACTGCACTGCTAGAGAGACAAAAGTTACTATTGAGCAAGTTATCTACTTGTGGTGAGGTTAGACATCCTTTGTAATAATTACCAGTATGTTAACGAATGGCAATTATTTTGTTAACTCCTCATATCCATTATTTCTGCTCTTTTTAAAAAAATTTGGGTTTTTAGATAAACTTTTTTCCAAAAAATTGCAGAATAATTAAACTTTTATTTGAGCCTAAGATTGTTGATTTCCTTTTTGTAGTTTATGTTTTGAACTATTTTTCTTTGACAACTGCATTAGTCATTTTTTTCCATTGCTGTAACTAAATACCTGACATATATAACTGGAAGGAGAAAATGATTTATTTGGCTCACATTTTCAGGAGGTTTAGTCCATGTTTCCATGGCCAGCTGGATCCATCCTTTGTGGAGGAAGGATGCCAAAGCAAAGCCGCTTAGCTCATGATGTCTAGGAAGCAGATCAATGGAGCAACAGAGAAGAAAAAGGCCAGTAAACATATATACTAGCCAAGGTCACACCTGCAAAACCCACCCAGACAAGCTAAAGTGTACTCTTAAGTCGGCTATAAGATTCTTAACCTAAGCAAGTTGATAGCAGGATTGAGTGATAACAACTTTAGTCATGATCGGAAATTTTAGTCTTTTTCTATAATTTATGTCTCAATCAAAATTTGTTAAATGTATTAGTCCAAGACTATTGTGAAAAAATAATGTACTCCCTATGCAATGCATGCATTCCTTGTGACTGTCTTTAGACAAAGTGGCATCTTGATAAAAATGACTAGTTATCTGGATTGAAAACGCTTAATTTCTAAATTGAACTAATTCAATGTTTTTGAATTTTTTGCTGAATTCTAATATCTCCATTCTTAACGTGAATAACATTAAAGATTTTAGTGAGATCTGAATGATACACTTGATATGCATGAGTCTTAAATAAATATGAGATGTTAATAAGGTATTATTTAAATATATCCAGTTGAAAATTCTTAAAATATTTCTTTCCCTATTAATTTCACTGGTGTTTCTACCTATGTTTTTCAGTCACTGAATAACTTTCTTTGGATTACATCTTACTGTTTGGCATATAACTTAAATTGAAACAATTTCTGAAGATTTCTCTTTAGCCATCAATTGATGTTTGTGTTAGAGGAAAATATAGTTGTGACAAAACTTCCACTTTTAAGATGCAAAATTATTATTAATGTGTTATAAAGTTCACAGCATGTGTTTAATTTTATTTTAATTGATTTTTTACTTGATATTTATCTAGAAAACATTTTTATAGAAAATGCACTGATAGCTAATGTGGTCATAGAGTACACAATCATGTCTTTATGATACACACATCCATAGATAGCACATTATCTTGGATTTTTAATAGCCTGACTTGCCTAAGATAAATATTTTATTTTTAGTGTCAAGAATTAAAAATGGAAAATGTTGATAAAATTTAATACTAAATGAATATCTTTAAAGTTAATCTATGTTTTGATAAAATCAAAATTGAAAACAGTAGATATGTAGATTATTTAACTTTAACTTTTTGTTTTATTATTGTTAAATGTTTAACAACATTCAAGGTGAAGATTTAACTCATGTTAATATGTTAGTGTGGGCTGAATTGTGGCCTCTGCAAATTCTTAGGGTGAAGCCTTAATCCCTTTACATTAACATACAAATTACTATTTTAAAATAAGACCTGCAAAGTAGTAACTGTGTTAAAATGAGGTCATTAGTATCATCTCTAATTCAATTTGCCTAGTGTGTCTGTAATAGATATTAAAAGATACAGAGATATAATAGGAACCCATATACACAGAGGGACCAAAAGGTGAGACATTGTCTTTAGGGAGAAAAGTATTAAAATGTCTCAGAAAAGTAGGTCAATATTATCTGCTGATCTTTGGTCTTGTAAAAGTTTATCGAAACTCTTATGAAAGCAATACCTAAAACAAATTATTTTTAATCATTTGTGGAACAGACAGACAATTTTCTTCTTTTTTAATATCATAAGTGCTAAATTTCAGCTGGGCACCGAGCTGCTGAGTCTTAAGATTGGAATCACTGTAAGAAAGGTGAGAGATCATCTCTGGGCTTGAAATACATTCCACAAGTAAAGGCAATGGCTTGCAATAAGTTGCAGTCATGGAAAGTAAGCCTATTAAGAAATTTTAGACACTTACTTCATAAGGCAAGTTACATATCAGAAACTGTGATATGAAGTAATTTCTTCTAATGAATAAAGCTTTTGATGACACAGAACAACAAAGAGAATTCTGGAGTAAATATAATACCCACATTACATATCACATGGCTCTCCTCTAGTTAGAAATATTGGTGTCTTGGACACAGATCACATAGAGAACACTGAAGTCTCCACTCAAACCTAGCACCTTTCTGATGATTAAGTCCTTATGCTGCCTTCAAAATATTTGAAGCTAGAGATGAAGTGAATTAAACTGAAGAAGCAAAATGCCTAGATGCAACTCACGTACTGATTTGCTAACTCATAACCTACACTGACTCCTTGAAAAAAAGAAAAAGCAAAAGCATATTTTTCAAGAGTCAAATATTATCTCTTTGTCCTTACTTTTTTGAACAAAATATCTATTGATATGAGACCAAAAATCAAGAAGATTACAAATATCAGTGGCACAGGCAGGGGAAAAATTAAAATAAAAATTCTATTCTTTCTCCTAACCATGTAAAAATTAACTCTGTAAGAACCATAGACACTGTATAGTAAAACTAAAAAAAGTTTAGGAGAGAACCTATGTTTCAAAAGTGATCTTAAGCTAATATTACTTAGAGCAAACAACAAATTAAAAACCATTTAAAAGGTGAAAAATTTCATACTTTGGAGAACACGCTTAAGAAAATAAATATACACAGAGGAAAAAAAGCAAATCTGTACTTGATACAAGGATAAGTCCCATAGATAAAATATTGAGTCAAATCTCAACAATATAGCATCAAACAATCAAAATTGGGTAAATCATTTTAATGGGCATTTCACCAATAAGATGTAGATGACAAATGCATACATGAACAGTTGCTTAATACCAGATATTACACAAATGCAAACATATAGTCTCACAGACAGCTGCAGAAGATATAACAATCTACAACTACTTTGGAAAATGCTTGTTACTTTCTTGAAATGTTAAGCATGTTCACATGATGCACTCTTATCACCCCTGGATATTTTGCCAAAAGAGAGCATATGTCCATACAAAAGCTTATAAACCTAAAGTCATGTCTGATATAATTTCTTTTTAATTATATTATGAAAGAGAACTTTCTACAGAAATCTAATGTAGATTGTTTTTCATTTTACATGAGAGAAAGAAACTTTTCCAAGAGTTAAAAAAAATTTAAGAAGCTTAAAATTATTGATTATAGTGGTGGTTATAAGATTTTATATATTTGTCAAGATATATAGTGACTAAAATATAAAAACAGTAGGTAATTTTTGTATAAATATGTAAATCACAGTACATGTGTCATAAAAACTAACCAAAGGAGAAATTCTAATATCAGATAAGTCAATTTCATGATATTCAATATCAGATAAATCAATTTCAAGATATTGAATATTTACAGAGTTCAAAAATGGACATTTAATGATCATAAAATGATCAAAACAGATATAACACAGTAGTGCTAGGACATACGAACATGATAACAGAGGTTCACCTTACATGAAGCCAAAACCTATAGAAGGAAATAATGGTATTGTAGCTGACTTCTTGTCTTAGCTATTTAAACAAACTGGACAAAACTTTAGTAAGATGTGAGGAATAATAACAATACTCATAAAAAATAAACATGACTAATTATTATGGCTTTTGTCTAGATGTCTCCCAAATCCTTGTCCAATCATGGGTGGGGCTTTTTCAGAGGTGACTGAATCAAGAGTGTGTGACATTTGAATTCATTAATGCTGCAACACTAGGATCAAGAGCATTAGGATTACGGGCATGAGTGCTTCCCACCTGAGCTAGCCTGGATAAGAAACAAAGGATAGAAAGAGCTGTGGTCATCCCTTCTTGCTTTGCTACCTGCTGCCTGCCACAAACTGTTTCTCCTCTGTGATGCCCGTCTACCACGCTACCCTGTCTTGGAGTCAGTTGACTATGGATTGAAACCTCTGCAAACTGTGGACTAAATAAATCTTTTCTCCTTTGAGTTTGGTTGTCATGTACTTTTTTTCTCAGCAATGACAGAAAAGTAACTAAGACACTAATATCTGCCTATCTTGCTCAGTGCTTTGATCTAAATGTCACTTACCTAGCCTTTTCAAACTACAGACATTCTCCCCCCCACATTGAGAAGCTACAAAAGTATTCTTTAGTAGATGAGTGGACAAAGTGTGATGCATATAGTCAATAAAATATTATTATTTTAAACAATGCTTAAATTAGATATTATTTAGCATTTAAATCAAATGCTTCAAGCAAAACCATGAAAAGTACAAGAAATAAAATTCATATTACTATGTGACAGAAGCCACTTTGATGAAGTGATATAATGTGTAATTTCACATCCATGGCACCTAGGAAAAAGTGCAACTCTGATGAGAGTACAAAGCAGAGTGGTTGCCAGAGCTTCGGTGGAGCACAGGATGAACAAGCGGAAAGAATTTTTAAGACACAGACATTTACCTGTGGGATATTATGGAGGATAAAGTTGTGTCAATATAGGTTCATCAATTGAAGACACATACTGATGTAGTCAAGGGTTGTGAGGAGAACAATTAGAATCAGGACACAGAACTTACACTATTATGATGGTCATCCAGAGTTAACACAAGAAAGAGCAGGAAATCTACTCACAATGCAAAAGACAGAATATTCAGCCAAGGCCCTGGATCCCACAGCAATGTCCTACATGAGTCCAGATGAAAACCTAGAGCCCATGACAATGCCTCTCACAAGTCCAACTGGAGTTTTGAGCCCACAAGAAGGACTCACACAGTCTGTTTTATGGATTTGCACTGAGAAGGCCCAAAGGTCAGTGGTGGAAGCTGGAAAGTCTATGCCAGTGGGGTGAAGGAGCTGTGATAGGTTGAGGGTTCTATGCTGGAGCTGAGAAGTCACATTCATAATAAGAACCAGGGCTGTCCTGAAAAGCACCAAAGCCATCCTCAGTGACACAGAGGCCCTGAGCTCCTCCAACGATGAGAACAGTTGAGTACATGACAGAAAGCCAGCATGACAAGCTTCTCCTGGAGATTAAACGGCACAAGTCCTCCCCTCTGGAGCCAAGAAGCAATGTTTGATGTAAGGACCAGAGCTCAGACAGGGTGAACCACAGCCACTCTCACCAACAAAGTCCCGAGCTCCTCCAGTGACAATGGTCAAACTCACACTGGGAAAGCTAGTCATGACGAGCTTCTCCAGGAGAATCAATAGCTCAAACATGTAGGAGAACCCACAGCACCTTGCTTCTCTTTCTCCATGTCTCAACTGGCAACTTTCCTCAGGTGGAACATCTATGCTCAGCACCATGCTGATTTAATTCAGCTGGCGTTCAGTTGACCACCAGTGTTTAGTCCTTAACACATACCATCCTGGTTGGAGGAGGTTGAAGATGAGAAATCTATGCATAGCATCATTCTTAAGAGCAGGAAGAACAAAGTAAGCTTATAAATTATTTGCCTGACAAAAATCAAATAATCACTCCAACCTGAATATTTATGTCTCTTACATCTATGGCAGCTGTTTTCAGTAGGTACCTATGCTCCAAGTTTATGACAGAGTAATTGGAAGATATAGTACTTATAATGATATGTAAAAAGAATGAAACTGTACAGGACTCAAGAGGAGAGAGTGTTTTAAATAAATGACAATTGTTGTTAGTTACCTTAACTCCATTTTAGAAATTGATAAAGAAATAGGCATTTTCTATGTCTTTTGTATTATAAGAAATTTTACTTTGTTTTAAGTTGGCAAAGGCAATCTTCACAGAAAAATGTTCCTAGTTAAAATAGAAGAAAAAAACAGTAGTTCAAATAATTGTTTAATAATAACAATATGCAAAAATTGCTGTCAAAATGCTATGCAAAAATTTATTGGAGAACTTTATTTTCACCACCAAAGAATTTTTTTCTGAAATCACAAAGGGAAAGCATTTCTTTTTATTTTTTCATTTAAAAAAAATTTATTAAAGAAAAAAAAACAAAACAGAAAAAGGGTAGAAATAATATATAATTTCAAAAAAGTAAACAGTAAGAAATCACTAGTTGATAAAGTACATATTGTCCTCTTAGAAATAGTTGTTCAAGTTACAAAAGTAAAGCATACAAAGTGGACATAATAAACAGCGAGACTGCAAACAGTTGTGTTCAAATATCCAACAAAAACTTAGTACTATGGTTATCGATCCTATATGCTTAAACATACATGCAGTTATATCCTTTAGAGCACTTTCTTTTCCTCTCTTTGTTACAATTGCAATTACACATTTTGGGTTTTATTACTCCTACATTTCTTATTACTTTTTACAATAGAGACACACTGTGATATTTATAAATATGACTTTTGTTTATTTCACTAATGAGGATAGCTTCAAATTGTCTCCATTTGCCTAAGAAGGCCTCAAGATTATCCTTCTTCACAGCTGAGTAATACTCCATTGTATAAAAATACCACATCTTTTTTCATCCACTCTGCAGTTGATGGGCATCTTGGTTGTTTCCAAGATTTAGCTATTACAAATTGTGCTGCTATGAACATGGGTGCACATATATCACTGTGATATGACCTTTTCAGTTTTTCTGGGAAAATACCCAGGAGGGGAATAGCCGGATTCAATGCAGCTTCCAGTGCTGGTCTTCTGAGAATTCTGCATACTGATTTCGATAGTGGTTGCCCAGTCTACACTCCCACCAACAGTGGAGCAGTGTTCCTTTTTCCCTGCAGCCTCACCAACATTTGTTATCAGTTGTTTTCTTGATGGCAGCTATTCTTTCTAGAGTAAGATGAAATCTCAATGCTGTTTTAATTTACATTTCTTGAATGACCAGTAATGGTGTATATTTCTTCATGTATTCATTTGTCATTTGTATAGCTTCATCTGAGAATTGTGTGTTCATTTCAGATGCCCATTTTGGGAGAGGGTTTTTTAATTTTGGGGGCTTGATGTTTTTCAATTCTTTATATGTTCTGGATATAAGTCCTTTGTCTGAAGGATTGCTGGTTAAAATTCTTTCCCATTCTGTGAGTTTTCTTTTCACTCTTTTGGTGACTTCATTTGAAGTGCAGAAACTTTTTAATAATATGAGATCCCAGTTGTTGATTCTTTGAAGTGTTTCTCATGCAGTTTGTGTTTTGTTCATGAATTTTCTGCCTACACCTATGTCTCCAGGACTTCTACCTTTCTTATCTTCCAATAGATTTAGTGTTTCTGTTTTAATGTTTAGGTCTTTGATACATTTACACTTTAGTTCTGTGTGTGGTGATAGACGTGGATCTAGTTTCAATCTTCTGCATGTGGAGAGCCAATTTTTCCAACACCATTTATTATAGAGGCTATCCCTCTTCCAGTGAACATATTTAGCCCCTTTGTCAAATATCAGGTGGCTGAGTGTCTTTGTAGTTGTGTTTGCATTTTCTAATATGTTCCATTGGTCCTCAGGTCTATTTCTTTGCCACTACCATGCTGATTTTATCACTGTGGCTTTGTAGTATAGTTTCAAGTCAGGAATTGAAATACCTCCTGCCTTGTCTTTATTGCCCAGAATTGTCTTTGCTATTCTAGGTTTCTTCTGTTTCCAAATGAATTTTAGGAGTGTTTTCTCTAGATCTGTGAGGTATATTCATGATATTTTGATTGGGATTGCATTAAATCTGTATAGCAGTTTTGGGAGTATGGCCATTTTCACAATGTTGGTCCTTCCTAGCCAAGAACAAGGAATATCCTTCCATTTTCTGACATCCTCTTCAATCTCCTTTTTTTAGTGTAGCATAATTTTCAGCATATAGGTCTTTTACATTCTTGGTTAGATTGATTTCTAAGTATTTCATTTTTTTAGATGCTAGTGTGAAGGGTGATATTTCCATATTTTCTTTCTTGGTTAGTTTTTTTGTTTGTGTACAGGATTGCTATTGATTTTTGGGTGTTCACTTTGTATCCAGATACACTGCTAAATTTGCTTATTACTTCTAGTAGTCTTTTAGTGGAGTTTTTGGGGTCTTCTATATAGAGTATCATGTCATCTGCAAATAGTGATAATTTAACTTCTTCCTTTCCTATATTTATTCCTTTTATTTCTCTCTCTTGTCTAGTTGCCCCAGATAGTGTTTCCAGAACTATATTGAATAGGAGTGGTGATAGTGGACATCCATACTTTGTTCTTGATTTTAAAGCAAAAGCTTTCAGTTTTTGTCCATTTAGTAAAATGTTGGCTGTTGTTTTGTCATAGTTGGCCTTTGTAAGATTGAGGTAGACACCGTGTATTCCGAGTTTCTGAAGGGTTTTTATCATGAACA
>PVJX010046168.1:0-12410 GCA_004027295.1 Dolichotis patagonum | reverse complement strand
TTATATTATCTTTATTTGCAGATCACATGATATTTTACATAGAAGAACCCCAAAATTCCATTGAAAAACACCTAGATATAATAAGCAAATTCAACAATGTAGCTGGATACAAAGTCAATGCTCAAAAATCAATAGCATTGCTATACACTAGCAACAAGAACACTGAAAGAGAGTTTAGAGAAGCCATACCCTTCATACTACCATCCAAAAAAAATGAAATACTTAGGAATTAATCTCACGAATGAAGTAAAAGAGCTATACAAGGAAAATTATAATACCCTGAAAAAGGAAATCAAAGAGGACCTCAGAAAATGGAAAAACATCCCGTGTTCATGGATAGGAAGAACAATCATTGTGAAAATGGCCATTCTCCCAAAATTACTATACAGAATGCAATCCCAATCAAAATACCACTAACATATCTCATAGATCTAGAGAAATCACGCCTAAAATTCATCTGGAACCAGAAGAGACCTAGAATAGCAAAGATGATTCTAAGCAGCAAAGGCACGCAAGAGGCATCACAATCCCTGATTTGAAATTATACTACAAAGCTACAGTAATAAAATCAACATGGTACTGGAATAAAAACAGACATCAAGATCAATGGAATAGATTGGAAGATACAACCACAACCACAAACTCACACAACCACCTTATCTTTGATAAAGGTGCCAAACATGCTCGCTGGAAGAATGACAGTCTCTTTAACAAATTATGCTGGAAAAATTGGTTATTCATATGCAGAAGACTAAAGCTAGACCCATGCCTATCACCATGTAATAAACTAAAATCTAAATGGATCAAAGGTCTAAATATTAAAACAGAAACACTAAATCTGTTGGAAGACAAATTAGGTTAAAAACCTTGAAGATATAAGGGTAGGTAGAGAATTCATGAACAAGAATCAAACTGCATTGGATATATTTCCCAGAATCAATAACAGGGACCATATCTTATTAAAGAATTTCTGCATATCAAAAGAGATTTACAGCAGAGTGAAAAGAAAACACACAAATTGGAAAAAAATCTTAATGGATTGTCCCTCAGGCAAAGGACTTCTGTCTAGAACTTATAAAGAATTTAAAAAAAATCAGACCTGCGAAATTCAAAGACTCAATCCAAAAATGGGCATCTGAAATGAATACACAGTTCTCAGATGAAGAAATATGAATGGCAAATAAATACATGAAAAAAAGTTCATCATCATTAGTCATTAGTGAAATGCAAATTAAAACCACACTGAGATTCCATCTCACCCCAGAAAGAATGGCCAGAATAGAAAAAACTACCAACAACAATTGCTGGAGAGGCTGTGGTAAAATAAGTAAGCCTTTTGCACTGTTGGTGGGAGTGTAGACTGGTGCAACCACTGTGCAGGTCAGTCTGGAGATTCCTCAAAAATCTGGGTTTGGAAGTTCCATTTGACCCAGCTATTCCACTTCTAGGCATATTCCCGTAAGAACTGAAAACATCATATCACATGATATATGTGCACCCATGTTTATAGCAGCACAATTTGTAATAGCCAGATCTTGGAAACAACCTAAGTGGCCATCAACTGAGGAATGGAGAAAAAAGTTGTGGCATTTTTACACAATGGAGTACTACTCAGCTATAAAGAATGACCACATTGAGATATTTATAAATAAATGGACATGACTTGAGGCCATACGCATAAGTGAAATAAACCAGACTCACATGTGTAAATACCATATAGCCTCCCTAGTATGAGAATTGATAAGGGTATATAAGATTTTATGGTAAACATGAGTCCCCATCTCAAAACTTTGAAGCCTTTCAATGTTTTCATTCATCAGTTGGAATGGTTTTATTCTGTTTTGTTTAACTATATCATGCGCGATGGTATGAACAGCTTTTTTGAAGAAAACAAAACATTATGACAGCTATTGCTGATTTAATATCATCCTTCTTAGAAGTCCTACCATGCTTCTATTCTTCTACTACCATTGGTTCTATGTATCACATTGTGTCTTATTGGTATTTGAATATGTGTGATAGTATAAACAAAAATTTTATTGAGAATGAGGTATTATAGTACCCCTTGATCAGTCTCTGTTATTTGGTTCTGAATGTCCTGTAATTCTTTCACTCTTTGAATGGTTTTATACTATTGTGTTATGTTGGATATTATTGTATTTGAAACTATGCTCAACTATAGCAGAGAAAGAGATATTGTGATAACTACTGTTAATGTCTGGTTGTCTTAATGTAAAGTACTGTGTTGCCTATGTTGTCCTGTTCTGATCTGCTCTGTTCTGCCCTCTTTTGTTTTATTTTCTTTAAATTAAAATAAAAATGGATCAAGAAACAAGATCCCACAATGTGCTGTATATAGGAAACACAGCTGAGTCAAAAGGAAACTCAGATTAAAATACAAAAGATGGAAAACAGTATTGCACGCAATAGGAACACAGAGAAAATCAGGGGTAGCTCTTCTCCTTGCAGACAATGTGAACTTCAAACCTAAAATGATTAAAAGACACAAAAAGTCACTACATACCAGTTAATGGAAAAAATCAAGAGGAAGAACTAACAATTATATAAGCACCAAATAAGGGGGGGAACCCAACTATATAAGATAAATACTAGTGGACATGAAAAACCAAATAAATGAGAACATAATTATAACAAAGGCTTTAATATTCCATTGTCACAAATAAATAGTAGAACTAGTCAAAAGTCAGTAAAGAATAACTTAACTTAATCAAATCCATGATAAAATGGACATAGTAGATGTGTTCCACCCAACCATATCAGAGTTTACATTCTTCTCAGGTGCACATGGTACATTCTGAAAAATAGACCATATATTAAACCATAAAGCACTCTTAAGTAATGCAAAGGGATTGAAATTATCCCATGCATATTATCTGACTATAGTACAATTAAATTGGAAATTAATGACAAAAAATAGCAAAACCTGCATAAATACTTGGAAATCAAATAACAAGCTTCTGAACAACCAGTGGGTTACAGGTAAAATTAATGAAGACATAAAACAATAACTACAATGCAATAAAAGTGCAGATACAACATATCATAACCTATGGCACACAATGAAAGCAGTATTAAGAGAGAAATATATAATAATAAATTGTCATATCAAGAAAACATAATGAGCAAAAATAAACAACCTAATGCTACATCATAAGCTTCTAGAAAAAGAAGAGCAAGTAAAAACTCAAAACTCATAGAAGAGAGGAAATTGTAAAGATAAGAGCAGAAATTAGGGGGCTGTTGGGGACCAGGAACATTGCAGGGGCCAGCTGCTGAGATCCAGGGCTGCTCAGGAGAGGTACACCCGCCCTTCGCCCACAGGGAACATCACTAGGAGCAGCAGCTGAGAGCTGGGGCTGCTCAGGAGAGCTAGGCCCGCCCTTCACCAGCAGGGAATATTGTGGGGACAAGCAGCTGCAAGCCATGGCTGCTCAGGAAAGCTAGGCCTGCACTTCACTCACAGGGAACATTGTGGGGACCATTTTAGGAGGGCCTGAGGTGCCTGGGTCTGCCATGGCTGGGCTCGCCCCTCATCCAGGACCAACTAAGAAGTTGGCCACAGGCCTGAGCTGCCTGGGACCACTTCTGCTGGACCCACACTTCCACCGGGAAGACTGGACTGCAGTGGACTACCATGCTTGGCTCTATGAAAGGCTCCGAAACCCCTCACTCAAACAGAAGACCTTATCAAGCTTCAGTCAGTGTGGTGAGTTTCCCCATAAAATAGAGGTCTGCAGTGGGTAAATGGGCAGAAGTGAAACTCCCTACAACTGTAAGACATTGGCTAACCTGGCAAGAGAGTGGTAACCCCTCCCCCACACAGAGAACATCAGACAGGTTGAAGAGGGAACCAATATTTCCTGCCCCAATTTAGAGGAAATTAAAAGAACTTGTGAGACCCCCAGTAACACAGTAGGACCTCAGCTGACAAAAACACTATAGTCAGGGAGATCTGGTGACCTGCAACAACCTGAAGATATATCAACAGCACGAAGTAAGAGTTGCCCTACATCAATACTTTTGGGGTAGCTAGTGCAGAAATTATATAGGACTCACCCAACAGGCATGGTAGGAGGAATTCAGGAGACTAGATCTCCTCATCATGGTGGTACCCAGCAATTTGACAAACATCAACCACACAGTAGAACACTGCAACACACACAGAAACTTGTGACTTTTGGAATAGAAACACTAGAAATTTACCCAAATGGTGAAAATGAATAAACAAAAAGGGAAAATGCAATCTTGAACATCTAGTCCATCAGGGGCAAGTGCAGCCAATAAAGAAATAGAGGACCCTAAAATTCATACACCAGAAATCTCTGAAAAGATAGCAAATGAATTAAAGAAACAAATCCATGCGGCTATATAGGAACTCAAATTAGAAATAATGTGTTATGTAAAAACAAAAATAACAACCTTAGTAAATGAGCTGCTCAACATAGCTAGAGAAGAAATAGATAAGAAACAACAGGAGCATTGAAAATTCATTGAACTTTTGAATGAACAATGCAGAAAATAAGCAGAATCTATGAAACAAAGTGAAAGAGATATGCAAGGAGCAAAAAATTGTATTGAAAGCCTGCAAAACCATTTAAATGAAGCTGAGGATAGAATCTCGGACCTTGAGGACAGGATTGCAGATAGTGATCTTGAAAGGATAGAACATATGAAAACAACAAAACAGCATGAAGTGACAATCCAACAGTTACAAGATGATGCCAGGAGAAAGAAAGTTAGAGTAACAAGCATTAGTGAGAAGGCAGGAGACAAAGAAAGGATATAGCTAAGGTGATGACAGAAATAATGGCAGGAAATTTCCCAAACATGGGGGGAAATTCAGATATACAGATAAGGGAGGCATATAGAATGCCACACAGTCATAACCAACATAAACATACACCTAGACATAAAATAATTAAGATCTCAGACATACAGCATAAAAACAGAATACTAAAAGATATTAGATAAATGACACAATTCACATATCAAGGAATGCCTATTAGAATCACAGCAAACCTCTCAGCAGAAACCTTCAAGTTAAGATGAGCTTGGTGTCAGGTATTTCAAGCTATAAAAGAAAATGACTTTCAACCCAGACTTAAATAACCAGCAAAACTGTTTTTCAGATTAAATGGAGAAACAAGATACTTACATGACAAATAACAATTAAAAAATTCATATCCACCACACCAACCTCAGAAAGAGTGCTGAAGGACATTCTAGGTAGAGATAAAAATGACCACAATCTCCAGAAAAACAACAGAAATAAATTACCAGGATGGACATGAAAGTAAACAAGAGAGAAAAACAGGAAACTAACAACAGTAACACAACATGGCAAAGTCAGCCAGTATATATCAGTGATATCCATAAATGCAAATGGGCTCAATTTAACTATCAAAAGAAATAGGTTGACAGAATGGATCAAAAAAAACGATCCCACAATATACTGTATACAAGAAACACATCTGACTCAAAAAGAAACTCATAGATTAACAGTCAAGGATGGAACACAGTATTCCATGCAACAGGAACCCAGAAAAAAGCAGAACTAACTATTCTATTTGCAGACAGTGTGAGCTTCAAACTTAAAATAATTACAAGAGACAAAGAAGGTCACTACATACTCGCAAATGGAAAAATTTGAGGCAAAGTACTAACAATTATAAATATAAAGGCAAAAACTACAGGAGCACCCAACTATATAAGATCGATACTAAAGGACATGAAAAACAAAATACACAAGAGCACAGTTATTACAGGGGAACTTAACAGCCCATTGTCACAAACAGATAGATCAACTAGGCAAAAAATCAGCAAAGATGTAATAGAACTGAATCATACCTGTGAGCAATTGGACTTAGTAGATGGTTACAGAGTGTTCCACTCAACCACAACGGAATACACATTCTTTTCAGCTGCACACAGGACATTCCCCAAAATAGACCATATATTATCCCATAAAATATTCTTAAGTAAATGCCAAGGTATTGAAATTATCCCATGCATACTATCTGACCATAGTACACTGATACTGGAAATTAATTGCAAAAGAAATTGCAAAACTTACATAAATACATGGAAATTAAATAACAACCCTTTGAATAATCAGTGGGCTACAGATGAAATTATGGAAGAAATAAAACCATACCTACAATTCAATTAAAATGTAGAAACAACCTATTGTAATCTGTGGGATGCAAGGAAAGTGCTCTTAAGAGGGAAATATATAGCAATAAATTGTCATATCAAGAAAACAGAATGAGCACAAATAAACAATCTAATGCTTAATCTCACATTTCTATAAAAAGAAGAGCAAGTTAAATCTAAAGGTCATAGAAGAGAGGAAATTGTAAAGATTAGAGCAGAAGTCAATGCCATTGAAACTAAAAAAACAATACAAAGAAAAAATGAATCAAAAAGCTGGTTTTTTTGAAAGAATAAAAAAATTGACAAACCTCTAGCTAACCTTATAATCAAAAGAAAGAAAAAAAACTCAAATTCATGCAATAAGGCCCAAAACAGGGGAAATTAATACAGATCCCATGGAAATTCAAAAAATCATGCATACCAACTTTGAAAATCTTTACTCACATAGAGAGGAAAACACAGAGGAAAAGGACAGATTTCTAAAAACATATGAACTTCCAAAGCTCAACCAAGAAGATATAGCAATTTTCAATAACTCAATATCAGCTATTGAAATTGAAAATGTAATTTAAAAACTTACCAACAAATAAAAGCCCATCTCCTGATTTATTCACAGCTGAATTCTATAAGAAATTTAGAGAAGACTTGATGCCAATACTCCTTAAACTCTTCAATGAAATTGAAAGAAAGCAATCCTTACTAATTCATTCCTGGAGGGAACTATTATTCTGTTACCAAAACCAGAGAAAGACCCAACCAAAAATGAGAAGTTTAGGCCATTCTCATGAATGAACTTAGATGCAAAGATTGTCAATAAAATACTGGCAAATAGAATGCAGCAAATCATCAAGAAGATTATACATCATGACCAAATGGGGTTCATTCCAGGAATGCAAGAATGGTTTAATATACACAAATCAATAAATGTAATACACCAGATGAACAGAGCCAATAACAACACTACATGGTCATCTCAATAGATGCAGAAAAAGCTTATAATAAAGTCCAACACACGTTCATCATAAAAACCCTTTAGAAACTAGGAATACAAGGTGCCTACTTTAACTTTATAAAGTCCATCTATGACAAACCAAGAGCCAATATTATACTAAATGGACAAAAACTGAAAGCTTTCACTTTAAATTCAGGAACACGACAAGGATGTCCACCATCACCACTCCTATTCAATATAATTCTGGAAACACTACCCAGGGCAATCAGACAACAGAAAGAAATAAAAGGAATAAAGATAGGAAAGGAAGAAGTTAAATTATCACTATTTGCAGATGACATGATACTCTATATAGAAGACCCATAAAACTCCATTAAAAGACTGCTAGAGGTAAAAAACAAATTAAGCAGTGTAGCTGGATACAAAGTCAACCCTCAAAAATCAATAGCATCCCTGTACACAAACAACAACCTCACAGAGAGAGAAATTATGGAAATATCACCCTTCCTAATGGCATCTAAAAAATGCAATATTTAGGAATCAACCTAACTAAAAATGTAAAATACCTATATACTGAAAATTATACTACATTTATAAAGGAGATTGAAGAGCATATTAGAAAATGGAAAGATGTTCCATGCTCTTGGCTAGGAAGAAACCAACATCGTGAAAATGGCCATACTCCCAAAACTGTTATACAGATTTAATGCAATTGCAACAAAAATACCATTAACATACCTCACAGATCTAGAGAAAATAATCCTAAAGTACATTTGGAAACTGAAGAAACCTAGAATAGCAAAGGCAATTCTTGACAACAAAGGCAAGGTAGGAGGCATTTCACTTCCTGACTTGAAATTACACTACAAGGCTATAGTTTTAAAATCAGCATGGTACCAGAAAAGAAATAGACCTGAGAATCAATGGAATAGACTAGAAGACAGAGGCACAACTACAAGCACATTCAGCCACCTCATCTTTGACAAAGGGGCTAAACTTGTTCACTGGAAGAAGAATAAAATCTTTAACAAACGGTGTTGGAAAAATTGGCTTTCCACATGCCGAAGACTGAAACTAGACCCATATTTACCACCATGTACTGAACTAAAGTCAAAATAGATTAAAGAGCTAAATATTAAATAAGAAACACAAAATCTACTGGAAGACAAGTTAGGTAGAAATCTTGGAGACATAGGGGTAGGGCAAGAAGTCATGAACAAAACACAAAGCATATGGGAAATACTTTAAAGAATGAACAACTGGGATCTCATGTTATTAAAAAGTTTTTGCACTGAAAAAGAAATCACAAACAAAGTGAAAAGAAAACCCACAAAATGGGAAAGAATCTTAGCCAGCAATCCCTCAGACAAAAGACTTATATGCAAAACATACAAAGAATTGAAAAATATCAAGTCCCCCAAATTCAAAGAACCTCTTTAAAAATGGGCAACTGAGATGAACACACATTTTTCAGATGAAGATATACAAATGGCAAATAAATACATGAAAAAATGTTCACCATCACTGGTCATTTAAGAAGTGCAAATTAAAACAGCATTGAGATTTCATCTCACTCTGGAAAGAATTGCTGCCATCAAGAAATCAACTGATAACAAATGTTGGAGAGGCTCTGGGGAAAAAGGAACACTTCTCTGCTGTTGAAGGGAGTGTAGACAGGTGCTGCCACTGTGGAAATCAGTATGGAGTTTCAGCAGAAAACTAGGTTTGGAATTTCTGCTCAATCTAGCTTTTCCTGCCTTGGTTATTTTCCCAGAAAATTTTAAAATGTCAGGTCCTAGTGTTATGTGTTCACCCATGTTTATGGCATCAAAATTTGCAATATCTAAATCTTGAAAACCACCAAAATGCCAATCACCTACAGAGTGGATGAAAATGATATATTTTTATGCAATGGAATATTGCTGAGCTATGAAAAAGAGTAATCTTGAGGCTTTTTTATTTAAAAAAAGAGAAAAGTCAGAAAAGAACAAAAAGCAAAAGGCATGAACAGCAAAAAACTCAAAACAATGTCATTATAGGTTTTCACAACAGAATGAAAGAAATGTAACAGTGATTGTTATATTGCATATTTTTGTTTTTCAAAGAAATGAAAGAAAAAGAGAAAAGAAAAGGAGAAAAGGGTAGAACAATACAGAGTACAAGCCATTCAAAGGAAAAATATTCTCTGGTAGAATCGGTAATTGATACATTACTCATTGTCCTCTCAAAAAATAGTTTCCAAATTTACAAAATCAAAGCATGAATAGTGACTAGACATTCAAACACTGACAACACAAATCCTTCTGTTCAATATTCCAACACGGCATTTCAATTAAGAGAGCCAAGAATCTGCAAAGGCACGGAGTTTGCCCCAGGTGAGTTCCAGGGACCTGGAGAAAGTTGGAGACCTACCTTCTGGCTTTTGAGGTTTTGGGGAGCTACTGGGATGCTGGATAGCATCCAGCAGATTGCAAGGCCTGAGTCAACCATGCTCAGTGGTCTTATTTCAGTCCAAGAGGCAGGAACCTTGCAACAGAACTCTGGGCTCAATTGGGCTGCACTGGAGACAGCTTGAGACCAGGACTGCCAGTGGTTGAGTTTATATCCACAACCGTAGGACAGGGGATTGTGTTCCAGGGCTTTCTCTGGCTCCAGTTCTCCACACCCTGCACCAGCTTCTCAATTTAGGGAGTCAAGTGCCTCCAGAGGAGCTGAAACTGCTCCAGTAGCTGAGGGTGCAATAGGAGATTTGCGAAACACCCAGAGGATGCTTTGGAGCACCACTCAAACCAAGGAAATAAAGAAAAAATAACAAAAGGAAAGACAAAAGGCAGGCTCAAATCACCAGCCCATCCCAAGAAAGCCTGGGAGTCATGTACATAGAAGAAAATAGAAGCCATACACCTGAAATGACTGAAATGGTATCAAATGAAATAAAGAAGCAACTAGGGGAATCTATGGAGAAATAAATTAAAAATAATTTCCCAGGTAGAAGAAATGATAAAAGTAGTGAAAGAAATAGTGAACACATCTAGGGAAGACACAGCTAAAAATTAGAGGAACAAAGCAACAGATAGAATCCCTCAATGAACACTATAAGAAACAAGCAGAATACGTAAAGCAGATTCAAAGAGATATATAGGAAATCAAAAATTCTATTGAAAGCTGTTAAAACTGCCTAAATGAGTGTGAAGATAGAATTTCAGACCTCAAACATAAGATCGAAGGTAGTGAACAGGAAAGGAAAGATCTTTTAAAAATAACAAAGAATCAGGAAATAACAATTCAACAGCTACAAGATGATTCAAAGAAAAATAACATAAGATTAATAGGGATAAATGAAAAAGAAGGGGACAGCCCAAATAATATCAAGAGAATGTTTACAGAAGTAATAGCTGAAAACTTCCCAAATATGAGAATGGAAACTGACATTTGGATTACTGAAGCATATAGAAGTGCAAATAGCCATAACCAAAATAAAACTACACCAGACACATAATAATCACCATCCCAGTAACCCACCATAAGAACAGAATTCGAAAAGCTGTTAGAGAGAAAAGACAGATCACCTATAAAGGAAAACCTATCAGAATCACAGCAGACTTCCCAAAACAAACAATGAAGTCAGGAAGAGCATGAAGTGAATTATTTCAGATCCTAAAGGAAAACCACTTCCAACCCACACTGACGTACCCCACAAAACTGTCCTTCAAAATGGATGGAGAAATAAGATAATTCCATGACAAAGAACAGCTGAAACACTTAATGAACATGAAACCAACCCTACAAAGAATACTGAAAGACTGAAAGTCAAAGGATGATAAACAGTACTTCATGCAACAGGAAACCAAAAAAAAGCAGGAGTAGCCATCCTGTTTGCAGACAATGTGAACTTCAAACCAAGAATAATCCAAAGAGATAAAAACGGTCACTACATACTTGTCAGGGGAAAACTTCAAGAGGAAGAGATAAAAATCTTAAATATAGATGCACCAAATTTCAGAGCACCCAGCTATACAAATATTATACAAATATTAACAGAATTTGAAAGTCAAATGAGCAATAACACGATTAAAACAGGAGATTTTAACATAACATTGACACAGAGGGACAGATCAACTGGACAGAAAATCAGCAAAGAAATAACAGAACTGAATCACACCTGTGAAGAAATGAGCTGGATAGACATATATAGAGTTTTCCATCCAACAATATCAGAATATATATCCTTCTCAGCAGTAACTGGGACATTCTTTAAAATAGACCATATGTTAGCCCACAGAACGTGTTTAAGTAAATGCAAAAGAATTGACATTATCCCATGCATGTTATCAGATCATAGTGCCATGAAATTAGAAATTAACAATAAAAGAAACTGCAAAAACATCACAAACACATGGAAACTGAGTAATACACTCTTGAGCACTCAGTGGGTCACAGAGGAAATTAAAGAAGTAATTAAACAATATCTACAAGGAAATGAAAACACAAACACAACTTACCAGAATTTGTGGGATGCAATGAAAGCAGTCCTCAGAGGAAAATTTATTGTACTGAGTTCCCACATCAGGAAGACAGAACGAACACAAAGAAACAACCTGATGCTACAACTCAAACATCTAGAAAAAGAAGAGCGAGTCAAGCCCAAAGCCAAAAGAAGGGAGGAAACTATAAGGATTAGAGCAGAAATTAATGCAATAGAGACTAAGAAAGCAGTACAAAGGATCAATGAATCAAAGAGTTGGTCCTTTGAAAGAATCAATAAAATTGACAAGATACAGGGGTAGGTAGAGAATTTATGAACAAGAATCAAACCACACGGGAAATGCTTCCCAGAATCAATAAATGGGACCCTAAACCTTTGACATTTTTATCCACATTGTCTTCCAGCAGATTTAGTGTTTCTGTTTTAATATTTAGATTTTGATCCATTTATATTTATTTTAGTACATGGTGATAGACATGGGTCTAGTTTAGTCTTCTGCATATGGATAGTCAGTTTTTGCAGCACCATTTGTTAAAGGGACTGTCATTCTTCCAGCGAGCATGTTTGGCCCCTTTATCAAAGATAACGTGGTTGAGTGAGTTAGTGATTCTGGTTGTATCTTCCAATCTATACCACTGGTCCTCAGGTCTCTTTTTATTCTAGTACCTTGTTGATTTTATTACTGTAGCTTTGTAGTATAATTTCAAGACAGGGATTGTGATGCCCCCTGCCCTGCCTTTGTTGCTTAGAATTGCCTTTGCTATTCTAGGTCTCTTCTGGTTCCAGATGAATTTTAGG
>PVJX010046167.1:0-12413 GCA_004027295.1 Dolichotis patagonum | reverse complement strand
TTTGTTTGTTTGTTTTATCATGGTAGCTTTATAGTACAATTTCAAGTCAGGGATTGTGATGTCCCTGTCTTGTCATTGTTGTCCAGGATTGCCTTTGCTATTCTAGGTCTCTTGCTTCCAGATAAATTTTAGGGTTGTTTTCTCTAATTCTGTGAGATATGCTATTGGAATTTCGATTTGGATTGCATTGAATCTGTCTAACAGTTCTGGAAGTATGGCCATTTTCACTATATTGGTTCTTCCTATCCAAAAGCAAAGGACATCTCTCCATTTTCTAATATCTTCTTCAATTTCCTTTTTCAGAGTATTGTAGTTTCAATGTAGTTTCAATGTAGAAGTCTTTTACATCCTTTGTTAGATTGATTCCTAGGAATTTCATTTTTTGGATGCTATTGTATAAGGTATTTTCCCCTGATTTCTCTCTCAATGAATTTGTGATTCATGTACAAGAAGGCTATTGATTTTTGAGTGTTGACTTTGTAACCAGCTACATTACTGAATTTGGTGATTAAATCTGGAAGTCTTTTGGTGCCGTTTTTGGGGTCTTCTAAGTAGAGTATATGTCATCTGCAAATAGCGATAGTTTAACTTCTTCCTTTCCTATCTTTATTCCTTTTAATTCTTTCTCTTGTCTAATTGTTCTGGCTAATGTTTCCAAGACTATGTTAAATAATAGTGGAGACAATGGACATCCTTGTCTTGTTTCTGATTTTAGAGTGAAAGCTTTCAGTTTTTTCCATTTAGTATGATATTGACTGGTGGGTTGTCATAGATGGCTTTTATCAGATTGAGATAAAGATCATTTTCTGTAGGTTTTTTTTAAAATCATGAATGGATGCTGGACTTCATCAAAAACTTTTTTTTTGCATCTATTGAGATGATCATATGATTTTTCTTCTTGGCTCTGTTAATATGGTGCATTGCATTCTTACATTCATGGATTTATGGATGTTGAACCATCCCTGCATCCCTGGGATGAATCCCACTTGATCATGCTGCACAATCTTCTTGATGATTTGCTGCAGTCTGTTTGCCAGTATATTACTGAGGATATTTTGCATCAGTGTTCATTAGGGAGATTGGCCTGTAATTCTCTTTCTTAGTTGGGTCCTTCTCTGGTTTTAGAAATAGAATAATGCTTGCTTTCAGGAATGAATTTGGTAGTATTGCTTCTCTTTCAATTTCATGAAAGAGTTTGAGAAGTAATAGTGTTAGGTCTTGACTATATTTCTTGTAGAATTCAATGGTGAATCCATCAGGGCCTGGGCTTTTCTTTGTTGGTGGGTTTTTAATTACATCTTTGATTTCCTTAATTGATATTGGGTTATTTAGGATTTTTATATCTTCTTTATTCAGCTTTTGTAATTCATGTGTATCTAGGAATCTGTCCTTTTTTTCTGTATTTTACATCTTATTAGAATATAAGTTTTCAAAGCAGATATAGATGATTTTTTTTTATTTCTGCAGGGTCTGTTGTGATTTTGCCCTTTTCATTCCTAATTGTGTGGATTTGAGTCTTTTCTTCCTTTTTTTGATAGAGTTGGCTAAGGGTTTGTCAATTTTATTTAATCTTTCAACTCTTCAATTCATTGATTCTTTGTATTTTTTTTAGTCTCCAGTGTGTTAACTTCTGCTCTGATCTTTATAATTTCCTCCCTTGTATGAGCTTTCAGTTTTACTTGCTCTTCTTTTTCTAGAAGTTTGAGGTTCAGCATTAAGTTGTTTATATTTGCTTGCTCTGTTTCTTGATATGGGTATTTACTGCTATGAATTTCCTTCTTAATACTGCTTTCATTGTGTCCTAAAAGTTCTGGTATGTTGTTTTATTGTTATTATTCAACTGTAAAATCTGTCTAAGTTCTCCTTTAATTTCAGCTGTGACCCACTGGTTGTTCAGTAGGGTACTCTTTAATTTCCATGGGTTTATGAAGTTCTTGTGGTTTCCTTTGGCATGGATTTCCAATTTCATTGCACTGTGGTCTGATAGTATGCATGGGATAATTTGAATTCCTTTGCATTTACTGGGCTGTCTATTAGTAAAACCAGAGAGAATCCTGGAAGTGGACTATTCAATTTTTTTTGTTTTTTGTTTCTTTTCTTTCTCCTTTGTTATTTTTTTTTATGAGTGTGACAGTGGTTCCCAACCTCTTTGTGGGTGTTGTTCTGTTCTGTTCTTCCTTTTATCTCTTCTATCTCTTCTTTCCTTCAGTCTTCAGTTTCCCCAAGTTGGTGCGATCCATCTGTGTCCTCCAACCTTACTTGTAATCTCTTTCTCTTCTTCCTCCTCTCTATTTCCTCCTTAATCCATTTTAAATTTTAACCCCAAGGGCAAAATTGAAACATTATGGACTAATATATTGCATACAATTATCTAGTTTGTTTTACATTTTGTTGTATAATCACAAATCTAGTTATACAGTTAAAAGTTGCAAATTAAGGGTTAGCTCAGATTGTTGTTTTATAGGCTGTGTTTGATGCTGTTGGTACCATTACAGCCAACATTGACATAATTCTTCTAAATAGCTGTTGGCCCTGATAATCCATGATTGAGATTAACTAAGGGTCACAGAAATACTGTGGCATGGTGCCAAAGAACCAAAGACCAGGCCAAACAAGCAACAACTTCTCATCTCCAACAAACTGAAAAGGTAAGATCTTCAAACAGACTCAAAATCCAAAAATAGCTATATCTGGAAGATACCTCAGAGAAGTAATCATCACCTAAGGGTCCTAAATACTACCAATAAGTTGACAACTTACAAGCATCACCTGAGGAATTAAATTAAAAAAGAAAAAAAATGAGAAGACGCTTAGCTGGCATGATGGTGCGTGCCTCTAATCCCAGCACTCAGGAGGCTGAGGCAAGGGAATTGCTGCAAGTTTGAGAACAACCTGGGCCTCTAAATGAGTCAAGGCCAGCCTAAACAGTATAGCAAGACCCTGTCTCAAAAAGACAGAGAGAGAGAGAGAGAGAGAGAGAGAGAGAGAGAGAGAGAGAGAGAGAGAGAGAGACACTTAAACAAGATGCAACCCCAGACATCTAGTTCACCAAAGGCAAACCCAAGGAGACAGAGTCCTGAATATTGTCACCCTACCCCAGCAAGCCAGCAGTTACTTTATGGCATAGTATAACCTTGGCAGGTCTCAATGGTCTCACTACAGTCCAAGCAATTTCCATGGGTCTACACCCAGCTAGGAGCTGCTCAAGGAAGCCGGCAGCGTTCTGGTTCTGGGCTTATCCAGCCCGACTTGAAAATGGCTCCCAGCTAATCACTCTCTCACCTCAAGCCAGTGCCATCTGCCACATCAGCTACTCCCCTTCTCTGCCATGTCTCTCTGCAAAGGCCTCTGGGGTCACCGGCTGTCACCATCACCATGACCGTGCATCCCAGGCTCCAGCAGCTCCTTTCACACTGCAAGTCCAGCTCAGGGAGAAGGTGCCACCAGCTGCTGCTTTCGTCTTTGTTGAAGGTTTTTCTCCTTACTCTACCTGTGGGCTTCGATTTGCACTCCAGATTCTTCCTGGGTCCAGGGGAACTACTTCTCTCCTCCTCGTCTTCCTCGCAATGTTATATTCCAGCGTCTGAATGGTGACTCTCAGAGAGGCTATTTTCTCTACCGATTACTACTACACCATTTTCTGGAAATCTCATTTTCTTAATAGTATCTTTTTTCCTTTTATTATATTGGTACAGTTTAGATATACCTAGTGATAGCATTCGTCATAAAGAATTTGTGTCTGTGCATAGTATATCTTGCTTTTTTTCCCATTCTGCTCGCCTTCCTTCAAGCCCCTCCTCCCCTCTTTATATACAAAAGCTTTACTTCCATTTTTTTCTTCTATTCTTTTTTTCTTCTTGTGCCTTCTTTCCACCCCTGCCCCACTCTGTTCCCCCTCTCATTTGAACATTCTTTTCGTGTTTCCCAATATCTATTATTTTGTAGTCAGGGGTTGTGAGAACCATTAGAATCAGGACACAGAATTTATAATATTGTTTTATGTGGTCACCCAGAGTTTAACACAAGAAAGTGCAGGAAATCTTTCCACAACACTAAAGACTCAGAATATTCAGCCAAGGGCCTGGATCCCACAGCAATGTCCTGCATGAGTCCAGATGAAGACCTAGAGCCCAAGACTATGCCTCCCACAAGTCCAGCTGGAGGTCTAGAGCCCATGAGAAGGACTCATGCCAGTCTGTTTTATGGATCCCTGCTGGGAAGGCTTGAAGATCACTGATGGAAGCTAGAAAGTCTATGCCAGTGGGGTGAAGGAGCGGTGCTGGTAGGTTGAGGGCTCTACACTGGAGCCAAGAAGTCACACTCTAAGACCAGGGCTGTCCTGTGTTGTAGCTTGGCATAACTGATGCCATCTTGAGCCCTGCATTTAACTAGTACCCTGTGTTTGACCCAGAAAATGGAAAACTATTCGGCGTATAATTCCCATAGAAACGCAGAACAAGCTGTACCCACAGGAGGAAAATTAACCAACTCAACAAAAGAAGCAGGATACAGGTGTCAACCAAAAATAAATGAAAGATTCAAGCTAAATTGTTTCCAACAGGATGTCTTTTGTGATTCTCTCTTTTAAAAGCTCTGTAACTTTCCAGTTTGGTGCCACTTGTTTGGTCGCTGAAACAGGGTGGGGGGGTATCTGTATAGGAGTGGTCCTGCGCTCAGTTAATTAAATTCCAAATTTATCAGTTTGGCTGCTTGGATTCCTATATTGTTGTTCATGAACCCGCCTCATCCTGAAAAGCACCACAGCCATCCTCAGTGACATGGAGGTCTCCAGCTTCTCTGATGATAAGCACCGTCGAGTACATGCCAGGAAGCCAGCGTGAGGAGTTGTTCCTGGAGATTAAACAGCATGCATCTCCCCCTCTGGAGCCAGGAAGCAATGCTCAATGTAAGGACCAGAGCTCCCCCGAAGTGAACCACAGCCACCTCCCCAGCAAGGGCCTGAGCTCCTCCGATGACAATGGTTGAACTCACCTCGGGGAAGCTAGTCATGACAAGCCCCTCCAGGAGATATACATAATGATCACATTCATCATAGAGAGTCTGTACTGTACATGATGTAACTTGATCCTTCTTTCCCCATTCTCTACCCTCCCTTCAGCCCTTTCTTTTCTCCCCATTTATAAAAGCTTTGTTTCCATTGTTTCCTTTTTTTCTCACTTTTTAAAAAACTTTTCCCTTCTTTCCTTTCCTCCTCCCCTTCTCTTGTTCTCAGCATAGTTTTAATTCAAATCTCTCAAACGAAGAGTGATGCTGAACAGTTTTTTATATATTTGTTTGCCATTTCTACTTCTTCATCTGAGAAGTGCCTATTCATTTCAGATGCCCATTTGTTGACTGAATCTTTAAATTTGGGGAGTCTGCTTTTTTTTTGAGTTCTTTATAAATTCTAGATATAGAATATATTTGGAATAGTCCTTTGAGAAGAAGCTGACAAAAAATTTCCCACTCTGTGTGTTGTCTCTTCACTGTTGGTGGTTTCTCTTGCTGTGAAAAAGCTTTTTAATAAGATGAGATCCCAGTTGTTGATTATTTGTGGTATTTCCTGTGTGATCAGGGTTTTGTTCATGAAGTCTTTGCCCACACTAATGTTTTTAAGAGTTTTACCTCTTCTATCTTCCAGCAGAGGGTTGGGGATTTAGCTCAGTGGCATAAGCGCCTGGCTGGTAAGTGTGAGGTCATGAGTTTGATCCCCAGTCCCCTCAAAAAAGGGTGGAAGAAATTTTCCCAAATATAAGAAAAGAGTTTAAAATATAAGTATGTGATACTTACAGAATATCTTCCAGCAGATTTAATGTTTCTGTTTTAATATTTGCATCTTTGATCCATTTCAATCTTAGTTTAGTGCATGGTGAGAGACATGGATCTAGTTTTCATGTCCAGCATACGGAAAGCCAGTTTTCCAGCACCATTTATTAAAGAGACAGTCTTTCAGATGAAGTTGTTTGGCTTCTTTGTCAAAGGAAAGGTGGCTGAGAATGTCTAGAGTTGTTTCTGTATCTTTTAATCTGTTCCATTGATCCTTAGGCCTGTTTTTTTTTAACTTGGTTTTGTTTTTACTATGCCATTTTTATCACAGTAGCTTCGTAGCATAATTTCAAGTCAGGGATTGTGAGGTCCCCGGCCTCGCCTTTGATGCTCAGAATTGTTCTTGCTAGGTTCTCAGGTTCCAAAAAAATTTTAAGACTGTTTTTTCTAATTCTGTGAGATATACTATTGGAACTTTTTATTTTAAAGGTAATAGAACAGAACAGTAAAGTGAAACAAAACAATAATAGGCAGTAGGAAATCCACAATTGTTCCTACATTGCATAATCTTATCCTCTAATTAGTTGCTCAGGCTACCAGTCCCAGGCTTGCAAAATCAGTCAAACAATTTAAATGTCAGGTTACTTCCCTACTTCAGTTAGTATCATCTCAGCCTGTGTCAAGTCTGGTTGCTTACGGGTGGGGGGAGGAGGGAGGAGAGAGGCAAAGGGGGCTTCCTTGCTGGTTCTCTCCAGCCAACAGGACCTCTGCCACCACACAGGGAGGCTGCAAAGCTTCCTTGCTGCTTCTCCCTGGTTGACAGGTCCTCTGCCTGAGCAGAGGGAGGCCACATGGCTTCCTTTCCACTTTTCCTTGGCCAGCAGGGCCTCTTAGCATGCAGGGAGGTTGCTTGGCTTCCTTGCTGCCACTTCTGGTTTTCTTATTTTTGCTGGATTCCTGAATTATCTCTCCATGGGCTTCAAGTCTCAGTTTAGATCCTTCCCATGTCCAGGGGACCCATCTCCCTCCTCCTTCTCTTCCTCATGTTGCTATATTCCAGGGTCTGGACACCAAACTTGGAGAGGTTCTTTCTCCACTGCTCACCACTTCACCACTTTCCTGGTGGTGCTATTGAACTTTTGATCAGGACTGCATTAAAACTGTATAACAATTTTGGAAGTATGGTCATTGTCCCTATATAGGTTCTTTCTGCCCGAGAACAAGGGATGTCTTCCATTTTCTGATATTCTCTTCAGTCTCCTCTTTCAGAGTACTGTAGTTTTCAATGTAGAGGTCTTTTTCTTTCTTCATTAGCTTGATTCCTAGATATTTCATTTTTTGGATGCTATTGTGAAATGTGTTGTTTCCCTAATTTCTGTCTCAGTGTTTGTTATTTGTGTATAGGAAAGCTATTGATTTTTGAATGTTGGTTTTGTATTCAGCTATACTACTGAATTTGCTTATTAAATCTAGAAGTCTTTTGGTGAAGTTTTAGGAGGCCTCTATGTGGAGTATCATGTCATCTGTAAATAATGATAATTTAACTTCTTCCTTTCCTATTTTATTCCTTTTATTTCTTTCTCTTGTCTAATTGCTCTGGCTAATGTTTCCAGGACTATGTTGAATAAGAGTGGTGACAGTGGACATGTTGTCTTGTTCCTGAGTTTAAAGTAAAAACTTTTATGTTGTTGTTGGTTTGTCATAGATAGTTTTTATCACATTAAGATGAAGATCATCTAGCTCAATTTTCTGTGTGGGTTTTATCATGAATGGGTGTCAGACTTTGTCAAATGCTTTTTCTGCATCTGTTATGATCAAGTGGTTTTTGTCCTTAGCTATGTTAATATGGTGTATTACGTTTATTGGTTTACATATGTTGAACCATCCTTGCTTCCTTCTGATGAATTCTACTTAGTGTATAATCTTCTTGATGATTTGTTGCATTCTGTTTGCTAGTATCCTTTTCAGGATTTTTGGATATATGTTCATTAGGGAGATTGACCTATAATTCCCTTCTTTGGTTGAATCTCTGGTTTTGGTATCAAGGTAATACTTGCTTCCAGGGATGAATTTGGGACTATTGCTTCCCTTTCAATTTCACTGACATTGAAAAGTAGTGGGATTAGGTCTTTCCTAATTTCTTGTAGAATGTAGCAATGAGTCTATCAGGGCTTGGGCTTTTCTTCATTGGTAGGTATTTAATTACATCTTCAATTTCATTAACTGATATTAGTTTATTTAGAATTTTTATATCTTCTTGATTCAGATTTGGTAATTCATATGTATCTGAGAATCTGTCCATTTCTTGTTTCCCATCTTATCAGAATATGGGTTCTTGGGCCGGGGATTTAGCTCACTGGCATAAGCACCTGCCTGGCAAGCATGATGTTGTGAGTTTGATTCCTGGTACAAAAAAAAAGAATATAGGTTCTTGAAGTAGGGATTGATGATTTGGATTTCTGAAGGATCTGTGGTGATTTCACCTTTTCATTCCTAAATGCATGAATTTGAGTCTCTTCTTTCCCTTTTTTTTTTTTGATAAGGTTGGCTAAGAGTTTGTCAAATTTATTTAATCTTTTAAAGAGTCAACTCTTTGATTCATTGATTCTTTGTGCTGTTTCATAGTCTCCAGTGCATTAACTTCTGCTCTGATCTTTATAATTTCCTGTCTTGTATGAGTTTTGCCTTGACTTGCTCTTCTTTTTCTAGAAGCTTGAGGTTCAACATTAAGTTGCTTATTTGAACTTGTTCTATGTTTCTTTTTCTTTTTAAAAACATTTAATTCTATTTTGGTTTTTTGAGGCAGGATCTCAGTGTAGTTCAAGCCAGCCTTGAACATATGGCACTCCTCCTGCCTCAGCCTCCTAAATGCTGGGATTACCATGCCCTGCTTCATCTGTTTTTCTGATATGGGTATTCACTGCTATAAATTTCCCTCATAGTACTGCTTTCCATAAATTCCAGTATGTTGCATTGGCATTATCATTTAATATTAGAAACTAATTTCTTATTTACTTTCATTTGTGACCCATTGTTTATTCTGGAGGGTATTATTTAATTTTCATATGTTTATGTAGTTTTTGTGGTTTATTTTACCATTGATTTCCAATTTTATTGCATTATAGCCTGGTAATATGCATGGAATAATTTCTGTTTCTTTGCATTTACTTAAGCATTTTGTACGAGCTAGTATGTGGTCTGTTTTGGAGAACATCCTGTGTATAGCTGAGAAGATTCTGTATTCTGATGTTATGGTGTGGAACACTCTGTAGACATCCACTAATTCCATTTGTCCAAAAGTTTGTCTCAGTTCTGATATTACTTTATTGATTTTTTTGTCTAGCTGCTCTGTCTATTTGTGACAGTGGGTATCCCATTGCGATTGTATTAGTGCTTACTTGATTTTTCATGTCCATTAATAGTTGTTTTATATAGTTGAGTGTGCTGGTATTTGGTGTACATATATTTATGAGTGTAATCACTTCCTCTTGGATTGCTCCCTTTCCAAGGATGTTTTGACTTTCTTTGTCTTAGTCAGTCTTGGTTTGTCTGCAAATAGAATATCCCTACCCCGGCTTTGTTCTGGGTTCCTCACACATTTTCTATCCTTTCACTTTCAATGTGTGAATTTTTTACATTAAATGTGTTTCTTGTATACAACATATTGTTGTATCTTGTTTCTTGATCCATTTCACCAGTCTATTTCTTTTGATTAGTGAATTGAGACCATTTTCACTGATGGTTATAATTGATATATATTGATTTATCCCTGTCATGTTATTTTTCTGTTGTTTGTTCCCTTGTTTTCCCTTTGTTTAATTACTTGCCTTGCATGGTGGATTTCTTCTGTTGGGTTTCCTGGAGTTGAAGTCCTCATAATCTCCTTCTAGAATATCCCTCAGAACATTTTGGAGTGCTGATTTGGTGGTCATGAATTTTCTCAGGTGTTCTTGTCACAGAAGTATAATATTTCTCGGTCAATTTTGAAAAATAGTTTTGCATTGCACATCATTCTGCGTTGGAGGTTGTTTTCTTTTCTCATTGACTTGAGAGTTTGTGTTGAGAAGTCTGCTGAGATTCTGATAGACTTTCTTTTCTAGGTGATTTGTTTCTCTTCTCCAGTGGATTTTAATATTCTGCTCTTGTGTTGAATTTCTGGAATCTTTTTTGATCATTACTAGTTGGAGTTTCATATGCCTCACTTATCTGTATGTCAAATTCTTTTGCCTTGCCAGGAAGTTTTCTGCCATAACTTTTGTGAATAGGTTTTTTATGCCATTTATACTATCTCCTACTTTTTCACTGACTCTGATCAAGCTTATGTTACCCTTCTTTGTATCAGCTAGCACCTATTGGATTGATTTTTTTTAAGGTCTGTTGTTATTCTTAAGCAATCATTCTTTTCATGATAACTAACTTCAATCCTGTCTTCTAGCTCTGATATTCTGTCCTCACATTGGCTTATTGTGCTACTTATACTTTCAATGGAATTTTTAATTCCCTGGATATCACGGATATCCATTTAATTCCCTGGTTTCACGGATTCCATTTCGTTCCTATGATGGCGTTCATAGTTTTCATCATTTTCCTAAGTTCCTCTAGTTTTTAAAATCTGTGTCTGTTCTAGAGTCACTAAGGATGTCTTATATTATGGTAGCCATCTCTGTAGTTATCTGAGAATTTTTTCAGATTTGATTTTTTTCTAGTACCTCATTTATCTGCTTTATTACTTCTGCTGTTATCACTTCAAACAGTACAAGTGGGAGGCTTTCAGATCGTTCCACCACATTGCCCCTGGGTTTGACTTTGGTGAGCTGGTAGTCTGGGGTTGCATTTAATTTAAGTGTCTTTTTATTTTCTATTTTTTTAGTTTAATTTCTGGATTAATGCTTATAAAATGCAAAAGGTGAATAGCTTTATTGCTAGTATTTAGAACCTTTGGGAAATGACTGCTCAGAGATGTCTTCCAGGTGTAGCTGGCTTTTGGGCTTTAAGTCTGTTCAAGACCCTGCTTCTTCAGTTTATTGGGGATGAGAAGTTGCTGCCTACTTGGCTCAGTCCCTGGTTCTTTAGCACTGGCCTATACTATTGTTTATGACCCTTAGTCAATCTTGGTCTTGGAATACCAGGAAGAACAACTGATTAGAACAATTGTGTCACTTTGCCTAAAGTAGTACAATTACCAATGTTCAAACTCATATAAAAACAGGAACAATTAAGAAAAAAACAAAGTAAAATAAAAACAAAATCAAGAAAAGAAATACAAGAAGAAATTAAAATGTCCACTTTGAGGAGTATCTCTGCTATCTCTGGTAGACACCATGGGCAGACAGAGTCCAGTTCTGAATTGATTAACCCTAGCAAGACAACTGTAGTGTTATGGTGGAGTAGTGGGTCCTCTAGGTAAACCTGCACCTTCACTTCCACTGAAGTTCAGACTGATTTCTGATTGTGTGGCTGGAACCCAATTTGTTCAGCCTGTAACACTCTATGACCCTCCTGTTGACTTGAACGTGGCACCCTGACCTCCTACCAACTTGAATTTGACAGCCTCACCCTGACACTGGGGGCTGCTAGATGGAGCACACCTACAGCTATTCTGAATTCTGAGCTCAGGTGGACCCTTTCCAAGTTGACTACTGGCCAATTGCCCTCTCCTGGGGGATGTCTGAATCCGAATAACTCACCAGCCCCTGCAGTCCACTGTGTCCACTACTCCTTTCCAGTGTTGTTTCTCCATGGAGGCCTCTGGAGTCACCAGTAGTCACCCCTCCCATGCAGTGAGTCAGGGCTCAGGGAGAAAGTGCGACTTGCCACTTCCTTCTTTATTGAAGTTTCCCTCTTTGCTCTCCTTGTGGGATTCAGTTCTCACCTTAGATCCTTCTTGGGTCCCAAGGTCCCACTTCCCTCCTTCTTCTCTTCCTCACATTGCTATACTGCAGTGTCTGGACACCGAATCTCAGATCACCACACCACCATCTTCCTGCTGATCACCACACCACCATCTTCCTAGAAGTACCAGAAACTTTTTTGATCTGTAGACTCTGGCATCTTTTCTGTTCTCTCTTCAGGTTGCCCACGGATCTGGGAAGCCTTACTGGAAAGCTGTCTTAATGGCCAAACCCCTCTGATAGGTAAGGACTAACACAGGAGTTGAATATGTTACAGAAATCCACAGTGGCATCAGTGGTAATGATTTTCATGTGCACTTTCCCATCCCAGGACAGGATAGGCAGTGGGCCTACAGGCGGGGCCAGAGGCTTGGCCCACTCAGAGTAGCTCTGCAGTGAAGCTGAGGAGTCCTGGGAGTCAGGAGACACTGGGCTGTGATCCTGCCTCACTGTGAAGGTGGGACTCGCAGAGACAGAGTCCTACCTGCCACCTGCTTCTGTGGTGGTCCATCTCAGACCTCAGTTTCCTCAGTTGCAGAATGGGGGTGTAATGCCTGTCTCTTGGGACTGCTGGAGATTCAAACACTATGACATGCAGTACACAAAACACACCAGTTATTTCTTGAATTTTCTCTTTAGTCATTGCATCAGTTGTTTTCATTGTTGATTTATTAAGTATTTGTAAAAGTTTATAATAAGTCACAACTTGGCAGCCCACACCCTTGTTTTGATTGGCACTCAAAGCGATTTAGAAAC
>PVJX010046165.1:0-12702 GCA_004027295.1 Dolichotis patagonum | reverse complement strand
GATCTTAGCTTGCTTTGCCTTGTTTAAGTTCAACACACATTAAGGTATGGACAGCTGTTTTGAAGAGAATGAGAGACACTATGACAGCCATTCTTGGCTTCCCTAATGTCTGGTCTTGAAGACCTGCAATGCCCTCCTCGTCCTGCTCAGATCAATTCCATACTAGGTTGTTTCATGTGAATTCCCTGTATGTGACAATCTGGACAACTATTTGGAAGAAAACAAGAGTCAATATGATAGAGAGTGAATATCTCCGATTGCCTAGTTTTGAAATTTTTGTCTCTTACATTGCTTTCTTGTGATCCGCTTTGCTCTGTTTTGTTGTGTTTAATTTTACCCTTTTGGTATAATTGCATGTATATTTGCATGGGTAAGACGGATGACCATATTGCTGTTTTTGTCGGATCGTGGAGCAGAACTGTTAACAGTCTCACTGTTTGAATGTCTACTTTACATGTTTTAACTTTGTAAATTGAACAACTATTTCCAAGAAGTCAGTATGTAATTTGTCAAGCAATAATTTATTAGGTTTTTTTGTTGTTGTTCTCTTCCTTTTTTCCTTGAAATACTGTATTGTGGCTACCCTTTATTCTGTTTTGTTTTGTTTTTTCTCTTTAAATAAAATTATTTAAAAAAAAAAAAAAGGTGAGATCCAGTCAGAAAAGGTGGCTCACTGGGGCCACAGGATCAGGAGCGGAGCTGAGCTAGGGCTGCAGAGCAGCGGGTGCCCTGCCGGGAGCTACTTACTCCACACTCCTCGCCATGGGACTGTAGCTTTCAGGCTGTGCTTCACCCTAAGTGACTGGATGTTACAAAACAGCAGTTTGCTCCTGTTTCAGATGCAAATGCTGAGGCAGAAGTGGCTTGGAAGTGTGTCTGTACAAACAGATAACCACCAGATGTACACACGGACCTTGTCAAAACAATTTTAAAAAATTTTAGAAAGAAAACCTCTCAGCTGTATGACACAATCATGAGGCATACATGATAAATTAATCTTGCTGATTAAAAACTTGCCATCTCTGGACTTAATAAATTAAATCGAGGACACATGACTATCTAGGCCTGTAAGTTCATCGCATATACCAGACCAATAAACAATGCAACCTCCTCGTCTGGTCATATAAAAGGAAGGGTACCCAACACTGGGGTGCAGCGTCACTACACTGACTTGTCATCTCATCACAACATCTGGTGAATGGATCAGGAGGTTGACAAGAAACCAACTCCAGATCTCTGGTCCCCCACTTCAGCTCAGTCTCCCTGCTTGAGCAAGCTCACAAGCACTGCCTAGCATCTGGACTCAGGCTTTGAAACAAACTGTGCTCTCAGCAAGTCCCACTAAGGTAGGAGATTAGAATGGCCAAACTGGCTGAAAAAGTGAGCAGCACTGGGAATCAAAGAAGATCAGAAAACAGACCCCGACATGATTATGCAAGTTCCTGAACTCTGTACATGGGACTGTCTGGGCCAATCAGAAAGTACCATCTTCAGTTCTTCATTTACCAAGCAGGTGTAGATTGGACGGCAGGCAGAGTGAGTCTCTGATAGGACAACCTTAGCAAGTGCCTTATTTGCATGGGAAAAGTGATCTGGGAATGAGAGAGAAAAAGACCTCTGCCATTATTCTTGTGGCCTTCTTAGCAGCCCACTGTCCATCTGCAGAGCATATTTCTTTTCTGCCCTTAATTAATGTGAATCCTTGCTACCTTTCCCCATGTCTTATGCAGTTCTTCATTCAGGACACCAAGAACCTGGAAAGAACCTCTTACCGATCCAAACTCAGTAACTCTACCTCTCAACAAGCCCTGGGCTTCCTTCTTGAAGTTCTAAGGGCTGGAGATTTAGTTCAGTGGCATATGCAACGGCCTAGCAAACTCAAGGTTGTGAGTTTGGTGTCTGTTATGACTTCCACAGTAGACTCTGTGCCTTGCCTTTTGGTTTTCCTCTTTGAGTCCTGCAGCCAGTTAAAACCATTCCATAGTTATTCTGTAGCAGCTCTATAATTGTGTAGAGGCTGACGCGTGACCCGAGTGTCATATATATTGGCAATTCAGATTGGAATAAAAGACCCCCTGATTGCCTTGCTCATTTGACTGGTGAGTGAATCTTGAGTACTTGGCCTGATAAGTCCAATGAAATTGATGTAGCTTGTGAAATTATTGTTATTTAGTGCATTCCGACACTGTAGAAAGGTGCAAATGTGTCTGGTCTGTGTTACTGGCATGCTTTGATTTTCACACTGGATAATAGTGGCGCACACCTATAATCCCAGCTGCTCAAGATGTTGAAGGAGGAGGGCAGTGAGTTTGAAGCCAGCCCAGGCAATTTAGTAAGAGCCTCTCTCAAAGGAGACGTAACTCAGTGCTTTCTGGTTTCAAAATTATCTTGAGCCTGGTGTGATGGTGCACACCTATAATCCCAGCACTTGGTAGGCTGAGGCAGGAGGATCTCAGTGAATCCATACATAGCGCATCCAGGCTAGCCTGAAGTGCATATCGAGAGACCCTGTGTCAAAAAATATATAAATAAATTTTAAAAGTTATCTTGAGCTAGCTAAGAATGGTAGAGCATCTGAATTGATAAGTTTCCTCACTTTTCTGTAGCCTGCCTACCTCGTGCTCCCACCAATGTAACTGGTAGATGTCTTCATGAGATGGGACACAGGATGTGGGTTAGGCTGCCTGGGAAGAGAGACATGGCAGGATGCTAGAATCTCCAGTGCCGCTTCTCAGGACCTCGTATGCAGAAGTTCTCACTGGTCCCCTGGATGGCATGGAAGGACACAGATGCTGTGAAGGGCCCCTATTGTGGCACTTCTCATCCTGCTAGCCTGTCCCGTGTCTTCCAGGATGTACTTTTTCTCTTCAGCCCAACTTTACCCTGCAGAGCCAGTTTCTCCCTCATGCTTCACTGTCACTTTTTCAAATAGACATTGCCACTGCTTTTTTGCTTGTTTCATTCAGTTCTTTGTTGGAGATGAACCGGAAATTCCAACTCCAGAAGGAGATGCAAACACCACAAAACCTGGTCGTATTTATTTGGCAAACCATTTTTAGAAGGAGACTACCGAGCTATGTTGATACATAACTTTCTTTCGTTCTATGACTCTAAATGGTCCTGTTACCTCTTCCATATTGGAATATGTTATTCGAGGTAACCTGAATCCAGATTACCTCCTGATGTGGTCAGGGTATTTGGCTCATAATAAACTATTTTCTTATTTGTTTTAAAGCAGAGTTGTTAGGCTGGGGGTTTAGCTCAGTGGCGTAAGTGCTTGCTTGGCAAACTCGAGATTGTGAGTTTGATCCCTGGCACAAAACAAACAAATAAAACCAGAGTTGTTATTTTACATCATTATAAATTTTTATGATCCTGAATAATATCAAAAGGATATTGTTGGACTTACTTTTTTGTACAAATTGTGATCCTATTTTGTTGGGTTAGGAATAAAGATAAATTGTTTTGCTGGGATGAAGGTATACACATTTAGATCTTGGTAGCTACTATCAAACTGCTCGCCAAAAAGCATGTGCCAATTGAGATTCCTACCAGCAATGTACTGGTGCACCATTTTCTCTATACATCATCAGATCTGGACATTATCAAACAAATTCTTGCCAGTTTGATGGATGGAAAATATCTCATTGTCTTACTTTGCAAATCCTCAGTTACTGCCCAATATCTTTTCATATGCTAATTGTGGTTTGTTCTTTTGTTCTTTTTTTTTTTTTGTTCTTTTTCTTCTGCAAATTACTCACATCTGCAGTGCAGTTTGATTGATTATTTCTCTTGCAATCTTACTATTTCCTCTTTCATGTGTAGCAGAAATTCCATCTGGGTGAGATGGACCCCACCCACCCCCATAATCAATATAATCTCAACCTCATTTCCTGACTGAGTAATTCAAAGAGACCTTTTGATGCAAGCCTGTATCAATCAGGCAGCAATAATGTATATTTCACACATAGTAGAAATAGTGCTAAGGGCCTGCAAATTATTTTAAGGGCAAATAAAAATGTTTTAATTTCTTTTAAATTCAAAAAGGAGAAAAATGAAACTTTTGGGGTTAAAGAAAACCTTTTTATGGGGCCGGGGATTTAGCTCAGTGGCTTAAGCACCTGCCTGGCAAGTGTGAGGTCGTGAGTTCGATTCCTGGTACCAAAAAAAAGAAAAAAAAAAGAAAACCTTTTTATTTTGTTGAATTTTTTTGTTTGTTTTAGATATGTAACCCAGGCTGGCCTCAAACTCACAGTGATTCTCCTGACTCAGCCTCCTGAGATTACAGGTGTCCACCATTGCACCTGGAATTAGCACATTTTAAATTCCTAAACCCTATGCCTTCAGCTCTCTTGGCATGAGCCCTCTCACTCTGAGTGTACTGTCACCTAATTAAGCCCTGCTGCTCTTTCCTGTCAAGTGCCACATCCGGTTCTTTGTTGTGCAGAAAACCTAGGAACCCTTCCAGGACCCCATCACCCATGGTAACAAAACCTGGGGCCTCACCCATGCCGGGTAATTGTTCTATCACTGAACTACACGCCCAATCCTATTCTGAATTAAGTGTCTGAAAAATACCTCTATTTGCTTTCCTCCAAGTTGATGGCTTGGCTGGGCATGGTGTGCATGCCTATAATTTCAGCACTCTGGAAGCTGAGGCAGGAGGATAGCTGTGGGTTTGAGGCCAGCTTGGGTTACAAAGGGAGTTCATGACCAGCCTGAACTGCTTAGTGAAACCCTGTCTCAATAAATAACTAAATAAAGTTGATGGCTTGACTGAGTAGAATTTGAATTAAAAAATAAAAAACGGCTTTCTACAGGGCATAGTGACACATGCCTAAAATCCTAGCATTTGAAAGTTTGAGGCAGAAGGACTGTCAGGAGTTCAGGCTGGCCTGGGCTACACACTGAGAACTTATCTCAAAACACACACAGGCACACACAAAACAGCCTTTCACAGACCTTCCACACAGTCTAAGGGTGGATAGATATTTCTTTAAGGGAGACAGGGGCATATGTCCAACGAAGACTTGTGTGTGAGTATTCATAACTACTTTGCTTGTAACGATGCAGGACACACATGATAATAGAAATTAGAACAGACAAGAACATGAATTCACAGGCAGAAGCTTTAATCCAGAAGGAAAAATAGAATAGAGACGGGAATGGGAATTCAGCTTGAGGAAGAGAGCAGTTGGAGACAGAGCTGTGACAGGTCCAGTCACAAAGGAGAGGGGATCACCTTAGTGGGGTACAGCGGTGGGCTGGGGTCTGGTTGATCGTTATGTGTCCTGGTTTCCTAACGGAGGACCCCTTATGGCCTGAAGGGCAATTTGGTTCCCACCAGACAGCCGCTCTTGTTTGGGAGGGGACCTCAACAGGAAGTGCTTTTCCTGCTACTACTGTTCCTGCCACTCAGAGCTCTGTGAGGGCATCCCACCGCCAATCTCCTGGTCCAAACTTTCCAGTCAGACAAATGGTTTACAAACCTTCAACTCCAGATTGACTCACAAAGGAGTCTCAGAATGGCTTAAAGTTTCAAATGGCTTCCGTGAAGCCCTAAATGTAAGAAAAGGAAGGACAGGGCTCAGCATCTCTGCAGGCTTGACTTAAACCTCCACCTGGGTACTGCCTTAAGAAGCATTGTCCTGACCCAAACTGGAAAGCTCCCTGGCCAATCGGAGTGTTTCGCTAGGTCTTTTTTTTTGTACCGGGGATTGAATTTACAAGCTTGCACTAGCCAGGCAGGCGCTTAAGCCACCAAGCTAAATGTCCAGCTTTTGGTTGGGTCTTAAAGGTGGGAATGTTACTTTATATTCATGTAGTGAAGATGCAGCCTAGGTGATGCCCTGATCTTAGAATCCTGATTGTAACCTGCCCACTTAGTATGCAGCTTCCAGAAGGTACTGGAACCCTGCTTCCCATCTAGAATAAAGGTGATTATAAGAAAAGAAACCAAAGAAGATCAAAGGAAATGAATATTCCAAATCAATAAAAGAATGCTGGGCCTGGGGCATAGCTCAATGGTTTAAGTGCCTGCCTAGCAAGTACAAGGTCCTGAGTTCAATTCTCGATAATAAAAACAAACAAACAAACAAACAAAAGTCAGGAAATTTTTTCTACTTGTGAATCTCTTCTCTCACCAGTCTAAGTCCAAATGACCCCCACTGGTGAAGACCCTCTACTTCACCCAAATGACACTGCTGAGTGACCCAAGAGAAGATCCAAATGGTAAGGATAGCAGATCCCTGGAGTGCACTTCCTAAAGGGAAACCAGGCAGAGCCCATTAGATCCCAAGCAATTTTTCCCTTTCACCAGCAGAAGAATTTATAGGCAGCTGGCGCCATGAGCAGGAAAGGAGAGAGATTCTCAGGTACAAAAATATCCCTGGCAACTGCTAGAACATCCCCAGAGTCCCAACTGGTATAGAGGAAAGAAACTCCCAACTCGTTAGATATCCTGTGTGAATTTGTGTTCTCTAAAACCAAAGAATGAATTCTAGGAACAGCAGAGCTTAAGAGCAGAATACATTTATTGGGGAAAGAAAGCTTCTGTCTGATAGACAGAAGGAGTCCCAAGAGCCCTGCCTTTTCAAGGGATTTTTATAGAGCAAAACCATGCGATGAGGTGGGTCAAAGTGGGGAAAAGTGGAAAATCACAACGTGGGCATGGCTTGGGAACAAACTATGGTCAACCAATAAGATTATGAGTGATTACATGGGGAAGACCCTTAGCAAATAGGCGGGAAACAACAGGGGCTTTTCCTTGAGTAAGTAATTCAGTGGCACTTTGTGGCTTTCCCAAAGTGACCTTCCTATTTAGAATATCAATCACTGTTGTTTATCATTAGGGGAGGTTTGTGGGTACGTTGGTTTTGATACAGGGGAATGAAATTCCCAACCTACTATACGAGACAGAAAGGGTCCTGAGTGGGTTGCTAAAGACTCTGTCTTTTCTAGGAACTTTTATAGAGCAAAACCACCAAGTGAGGCAGGTTCAAGATGGAGAAAACATGGGAACTCACAAGGTGAGCATGAGGTGGGACAGGACTATGGTTGACCAATAAGGTTAACTGCTCAGGTAAAATTGATTAAACTGGGGACAAATAGAGAAGCGAGTCACCTACCAAGCGGTACACTTAAAGAACAGTGACTCCTGACTTCCTCAGGGTGATAGAGAACTATTTAGACTGTGGATCCTTACCATGTGGGTGTATTTGCTTTGCCTTTTGTCCTGAGATCTGGCCCACAGTGAGAGGTGTTTGTCTCTTCCAAGGCTGCAAGGTATCTGAACTTGTGCTCTGGTTCCTTTGAGGGCCCAGCCCTGTCAGACAGCCTCTATTTCTAACTAACTCAGCTGCCTGTAACAGTTTCATTTTTTGTCTTGAGGTTTGGCCCTCAACAGCTGTGTCTGTGTGTGTCCCGTCCCCCACCCCAATGCTATTCCTTTATATCCTCTCTCCTGCACTGGCTCCTTCAAGAGCCTGCCCTTGTCTGACTGCCTACAATATTTCTACCTAACATAGCTGTCTGTACCTTGACCAAGGGTTCAGCTAGCTGTGAGGAGTTGGTCTCTTTTCCTGAGTGCCTCCTGAGATGCAGGCCTCTCAGAAGCCAGGATTTACCTCCCAGCTGGCTGTGCCAAAACTGTTACCAACCACTCAGGTACGTAGGCTTAGGCTTATTTGCTCATCATTGACCAAATTAAAGGAGGCCATTTATTTTGGTAAAAAGGATTTGTGCAAGCTCAAAAGAGACAGAGGGGCCCGTTTTCCTCAAATCACCAATTCATCGTGCACAGGAGGCTAAAGTGTCTTTCATAGTAAGCAAAGTGGAAGTGATATAGAGAGACAGTATAGATCTTTACCCTTGGCTCATCACTTCCAGTGGTGTTCAGTTCATTGACCCCTTTCCTGTGGAAAGGAAACTGGGCTTCTGTCTCCAGGGGCATATTCTGTCACTGCTTTTGAGCTGAGGAGAGCAGGGAGTGTTGGTAAGCAGAAGGAACTTTGGAGAAGTTGCTATCTCTAAATGGAAGAAATCTAACTTTTTAAAGTTCCATTATCAGTGCCAGAGAAAATAGCAACAGAGCCAGAGGTGATTACAGAGTTATAGCAGTGGCTGGAGACTTGTAGTGTCTGGAACTAGATATTGCAAAAGCTGGTAACTGGGAGTCTGCAAATCCCACACTCGATCTTAGCCAAAAGGCTAAGAAACAACGCAAATCCTAAAATTACTTTAGTTATGCATGTCTTGAAGGACGACAGAAATGACTAGGTGAATATGAGGCTAAGAAATCTGTTAATATAGACGCTCCCTATGTGGAGATGTGTATAGGAATCTGTCCCAAAGTTTTAAGGTAATAAAAGAGACATAAAATGGTGGCAATGATGCAGACTGGTCTCAAACTTGCAATAACCCTCCTGCCTCAGCCTCCTGAGTACTAGAATTACATGAGTGAGCCACCACACCCGGCTGATTCTATTTTTTCTAGGGACTTTGATAAGTAACTCAGAGAAATGGGCCTTGGATTTAGTTCAGTGGCATATGTACCTACCTGCCTAGCAAGTGTGAGGTCCTGAGTTCCACCCCTGGTACCAAACAAACAAACAAACAACCTAATCAAAGAAATGTGTGGTTCCATTGGCGTGTATCAGAAGAAAACTTCTTGTGGAGCAGAGAGGGTGAAATACTGCTCCTGAGGCCCACCAGCTGCCAACTAAATGTAACACACAACTTTGGAGAAAGTTTAACATTTAAAACATAATAGTACCCATTTCAAATCGCAGTTTCTCCACTCCACAGAAGAGGTAATAACGATCCCAAGTGTGGTGTTTATCATTATATTATTCTTTATGTTTAAACTAGGTTGTGTTGGGTTTTTCTGTTCTGTGCCATTAAGCAAGAGTGTAATAGAGTTTTTAGGAAGAAGGGGAGGACGAGTTGCTCAGTAGCAGTGAGGTACAGAGAGGCTGAGCACCGTGAGGCACTGGAAGGGTCTTTTAGATTGGGGTCAGCACACACTTGTTGACTTGGTAGGGTGAAAGATCCCCTCTGCCCGATTTAGTCCCCACGTGGGCTCTTTTGCTGAATCTTGGAACCCAATTAACATGACAGCTAATGAACAAAAGGAAAGTGTTAAAGTTTTATTAACTTGCCCTGCGCGTGGAGATCTTTACAAGTGGAGTCTGAAGGAAGGAGATTTTCACACTTTGTGGGCAACAATAAACTTGTGAAGGAATGAGAGGACAGATGGGTATCTGGACTATGTGTTAGTCACTTCCTCATCCCTGGGACACAATACCTGACACCCACAGCTGAAAGGAGGAGATACTTATTGTGGCTCAGTTTCGGACGTCTTAGTCCTAGCATGGTGGGAGGGCCTGGGTGGAGGAGAGCTTTCACATCATGCTGGTGAGAGGCAGAGGGAGGGAAGGAAGCAGCTGGACGAGGGACACCCTTCCAGGTCAAGCCCCACTGACTGCCTTTAACCAGGCCCCACCACATAGCAGCAAGGCAGCCTTGACACCCCTAACCCAGCCATCTGCCAAGAGTGAGTGATTGGAGCTTGGCAGAGACATTCCAGGCCACAGCATATGTGAAGGATACCCTCCCCACGGACAAAACAAATTCTTCTGGTATTGAGGATGGAACCCAGGGAGACCTGGGCATGGTGGCTCACACCTATAATCCTGGCACTCAGGAGGCTGAGGCAGAAGGATGGCCACGAGTTTGAGGCCAGCCTGGGCTACATAATGAGTTTAGGAGCAACGTGCACTATACAGCAAGACTCTATCTCAAAAATAATTTTTTTTTTTGAGGTAGGGCCTCACTAAGTTGCCCCAGCTGGCCTCCAACTTTTGATCCTTTTGCCTCTCACGTAGTTGGGACCATAGGGCCATTCTACTGCACCCAGTGTCCCCAAAGGATTCTTCTGGCTTACTGCACCTAGGGAAAGATAGGCGAAGCAACACTTTTTGAAGTTACAGTTCTTCAAGAAATGTCAGCCTCCCATCATCAATAAACCCATTTGGCATTTTTGCCTTGACTCCTCTGACCGTGGTGCAGTTTGGGCCCAGATGACAAGGGGAGAAGAGCAAATTCGATGATAGGAAAAGGGGGACAGGGACCTGAAGCCACTCCTGGGAAGCTTGGTGACAAGCGGAAAGTGTCAAGGTGGCTGTGTGAGCAGGAGCCCGGGTTGGGCTTGCGTTTGTGATCCTCCAGCCTCAGTCCCCCGAGTGCTGGGATTACAGGTGTGCACCAGGTAGATGCTAATTTAACGAATGGATGGATGATCATCTGAGGGCTTCTCATTGGAGTCAGCTGAAATGTCCTTGGTACCTATGAAATAGCAATTCCAATTTTGGGAAGAAACCCACAGACAAAAAACAAGTACATAAGGTTATAGGTACAAGAATATTTATTTCTGGCTTATGCATATTGGCTAAAATCTAGAAACAACCTGGAAGCTTTCAACAGAAGGACAGAAAACCAAAAAACCAAACGTGGTACAAGCCAAGAATGGTAATACACCCGTGGAGTCCCAGAACTTGGGAGGCCAAGGCAGGAGGGTTGCAAGTTTGAGGCCATCCTGATCTATCTTGCAAAACTTGCTCCAGCTACACGCATATCCATGTTTATCAAGGCACTGTTATGGGTTTTGGGTGCTGGAGTCTTCTGAGGTGACATCTAGGTTCTTTCTGTTTTAAAGAATTGGTGCCACAATTTCACATTTATTAAAGATAGGAAGAAACAGGCTCTGCAGAGTGAGTTTAGGCCAAGTAAAAGTAGGAAAAAAGGAAAACAAAACAAAATAAAACACTCTATAGGTGAGGGTGGTATTGTGAAGAGACGGGATGATGAGTGCTTCATGGCTGCTGTCCTTTTTTCATATTTCCTGCGTGAATGTTAAAGCCAGGTCATCCTATCAAAAAGCTGCTCAAGTTCTCGCGAGAAGTCCAGGCGCTGGGCATGGGAATTGTTCTGCAAGCTCCCGGGGATTCACTGGTCACACCTATTTTTATAGCTAGATTTAGCTACACCCTGCGTTTTTGCCTCAGCCCGGTTCACAAAAGCCAGTGTATAGAATCAGCCCACCAGTGGTTGAATGGATAAGGAAAATGTGGTGTTCATATAAAATGGAGTATTATTCAGCCATAAAAAGAGTGCAATCAGCACTTGGGAGGCTGACGCAAGAGGATCACTGCTAGTTGAGGTCAACCGGGCTACAAGGTGAGTTCAAAACCAGCCTGAACTGCATAGTGAAACTCTGTCTCAAAAAACCAAAATGAAAACGAATGAAATAATGCCATTTGCCAGAAAATCAATACAACTAGAGATCATGTTAAGTGAAATAAGTTAGACCCAGAAAGACAAGCATGTTTTCGCTCATATGTAAAATCCAGGGGGAAAACATGAAAGTAGTAGAGGGATTACTGGGGCGCGCGGGGGCGGGGGGTACAAAAGGAAGGAAGAAGGATAAGAGAGTAATAGGGAGGTGAATATGCTCAAAATATGTCATACACGTGTACGGAAATGTCACAGTAAAACTATTATCTTATACAGTTAATACATCCTAATAGTTGTAATGAAGAGTTATTAGCTGGGATAGGGGATTAGAGTGATAAAGGATTGGTTAAAATTTCTAAATATAGGGAGCAACCACTGGCCCTGTAATGGAGAAAGCACGTCCAAGAGAGTGCCCTGTCCTCCAGCTAGGTGGAGACTGCTTTGGGGAGGACATGGCCGTGGATCACCGAGAAATGAGAGGGAAATCAACGGAACTTGGTGGAAATCTGCTAGAACTTGGTGGCTGCTTTCCAGGGTGCTGGGGAAGCTGGGGCCTCGGGTCTTCCACAGCGCACCCCAGGGAGCACCCTGCAGGAAGCTGCTGTGGGTGCTGCACTGCAGCAGCCAGGGGGCTACAGAGGCCAAGAGGACTGCTAGACCCTGTCAAGCGGGCACACAGGAGCCCGATGAGGTGGTGCACATCTGTGTCCCAGCTGCTGTGAGGCTGAGGCAGGAGGATCACAAGTTCCAGGGCAGCTCAGCCCCTCCTGGGTTCAATCCCCAGTACTGAAGTAAAACAAAACAAAAATCAAAAACAGGAAGCAAGTCTCTCCTTTTTCTTCAGTGACTTTCTAGTGCCCTCTGTCGACAGAGCTTCAGGGTCACCTGCAAAAGAAAAATATTTCAAGGGCCCAAAAGATTTTTTCACAGGCAGCAAAAGAGGGTGCTATTCAAACTGAGACAATAAAGGGATGTAACTGGCACTGTAGGGCTCTCTGCACAAAGGGGTTTATTGAGGGATGATTTATAATGGCTAAGATCTAGAAACAATCAGGTGTTCTCAATCATAGATGATCAACTACCACCATAGTGTACCCATTGCATTGCCTGTGGTGGCAGCTACTTTTAAAATGTGCTACATATGCATCTATTGTCTGGAGGGATTTAATTTTTGCTTATTTATTTTTGAGGCATGGTCTCACTATGTAGTGCAGATTGGCCTTGAAATTGCTTATGTAGCCTAGGCTGGCCTTGAACTCATTCAGTCTTCCTGCCTCAGCCTCCTGAGTGATGGGTTTACAGGTGTCTGCCACCACAACCCAGCTCTCTGGAGGGAGTTCTATGAACTTTGACTAATTTTTTTTTTAAATTCAGATTTTATTTATTTATTTATTGTCTTTTTGAGACAGG
>PVJX010046164.1:0-12416 GCA_004027295.1 Dolichotis patagonum | reverse complement strand
TATGAGTAGATAAAGAAAAACTTGAGTGATTTGTAGGAAAATGGATGCACCTTGAGACTGTAATGTTAAGTGAAATAAATCAGACACACAAACTTAAATATCATACCGTTTCTCTTATATGAGAGATCCAAATTATAAATAAAGAACAAAATAAAAGATAATAAGAAGTAGGGAGATATATCTTTCTCAAGTGGGAAGGATTACAAGCCTGTGCCACCAAGCCCAGCACATGGCATTTCTTAATTCCTTTTTTTAAATCCCCTTTTCTTCTCCTTCCTCCCCTCCTCCATCTCTTGATCACTTTCCCACTTGAGAAAGATATATCTCCCTACTTCTTATTATCTTTTATTTTGTTCTTTATTTATAATTTGGATCTCTCATATAAGAGAAACGGTATGATATTTAAGTTTGTGTGTCTGATTTATTTCACTTAACATTACAGTCTCAAGGTGCATCCATTTTCCTACAAATCACTCAAGTTTTTCTTTATCTACTCATAGAATTTCTGCTCATTCTGTGTAGTAGGGTTGGGGAAAAGTCTTAAGCAGCTGCTAGAGGCTGTGTGTGGGTTAGTCGATCGGTTCCAGAGCAGCTCAGGAGGAGAAGCCAAAGTGGTAACAAGGCATCTGGTGCTAGCAGTACCTTCAACAGGGTCTGCAGGGTGGTTGCGTACCAGTGACTTCCAACATAAACCTTGATGATCTGTTGAGGGGAATACACAGTAATCTCCGCTGTCCACTCATCTACAGAAACCAGTGATAGAGAACATATAAGGCCAAAAGAAAAATCTGGTAGTACATTTTGATCAGTGTTGTGCTGTATGTTAAGACTCCCTATCTTCATCATTGTGTTACCCACTCTGGGCAGATATGAGAAACAGCACCTGTGCACCTGCATTGCTCACTGCCTCTGGCTTCTGGCTGGCTGTGTCCTGGGTGTGTAGCTTTTCATGTGGTTGCTCAAATTGGACCTCAGTGTCCCTCTGCATATTTGTGCTTATGTTTGGCAGATGTCATAAAGCCAGCTCTCATCAAATCACTGTCACTTTTATAGAGACCAAGTATTTAGGTGTGTCCCAGGGCTGTAGGCTGAGATGAAGGACCCATGATGCATTTTAGGGAGTCACTGTATTTAGGCCTTGTTCTGATATTTGAGAGCTAGTTTCTAATGAGGTTTGTGATGAGCAAGGGGTGCCTAACTGGATTACATGACCACGATGTAGGAGTTACAGAGTTGTACTGTGGGCTCCAAGTAGACAGGGACTGAGCCCATGCTACACACTTTTCTGCCTCTGTCCTGACCAGTGGTAGGTGTTCAATAAATGCTGAATGTTGTTGAATGATAGTATTACAGCTCAAACTTGACCCAGGAAGCTTGTTAGATGATTTTTTTTTTGAGACAGGGTCTTCCTATGTAGCTCAGGCTGGCCTTGTATTCATTATGTAACTGACTTTGGCCTCAAACTTGTGGTGATCCTCCTGCCTCAGCCTCCCAAGTGCTGGGATTACAGGTGTGTGCCACTATGCCTGGCTAAAATGCTCTTAACAGGTACAAACACATGGAGTCAGATTTAAACTCCAAGTGTTACCACTGTGTAATCTGAGCAAGTTTCTTCCCAGAGCCTCTGTTTTATCTTTGAGTGGACCTGTGGTCACTCCTCCTCACCTCATGGTGAGAAACATGAGCACAGCATGTTCATTCCTGGTGCTTCCACCTGGGTAGCAGCCCTGTGTGAACTATTGTGATGAACTGTGGGCTCAGAGATGAGGAGGGGGCTCTTAACATGAAAATTTCTTTACAGATGTTGGTCTGACTTTCTAGGTCCCACTCTGCTTCATCTTTCCTCACCAGTCCCCAAAACCCCCACCTCTGTACTAAATCCAAACCCAGACGCTTCCTGATTTACTGAGCACATCCGGGGGTGACACAGTCCTCGGCTCCAGATGAGTCTTCAGAGCCACTTTCATTGGCTCATAGGTGATGTCTCTCTTGTCCAGGAAGGCACAGAGCTCGTACACCTCGGAAATGGTCTCTGTCAGCGGCAGGCGGCAAGTCCCCAGCCAGTTCCTACCCAGAAGAAAGCCTATTACAAAGACCTCAGCACTGTATCCCAAGAGTATAGCCAGTAAACTTTGTGTACCTAGGATATCGTGTCACAACACTAGCTCAAACCCAGTATCAGTAGTATCATTTTCTTGATTTAATCAGCAATCTGTGATTCCTTGAAGGGGAGTAAGCCTGGATACAAGCTCACACAGTGTGCAGCTGGGCTTGGCCTGTTTCAGCAAAGCCCACTCAATTGGCTCATTTCAAGTCTCCAGACTCTGTCTCAGGTTCAGAGACCAGGCCAGAGTCTACCTACTCCCTTCCCCATAAATATCTGCCTGAGACCTCTCAGGACTGGTGTGGCAGCCTGCCATTGCTTTGAGAGATTATTAACACCCTATGTGTACAGTAAGGAGTGAATACCAACACCTTTTTCACACTCTGATCCTCCCTCCAAAGGCACTTGTATTTGCCTTTTGTGGTATTAGGGGTAGACTTTAGAAATGAGAGAGACAGATGATATTATGGACCAACAAGGCTCCAGTTGGGGTAAAACAATGTTTAGGGTCAGCTGATTCTGTCACCAGGGGCTCAGAAAAACCTACTCCTAACTTTAGTTTTGGTACTAATACATTTTGCAACCCTAAAACATTTTTTCAGTGTTCTGAAGCTCAGTTTACCTTTCTAAAAATCAGGATTAGAATCCATTTCCCAGTACCAATGGGGACACTCTGAGTTCATTCCTCAAGGCAACAGGCAGGTATCAGCTCCTGCTTTGATTCTTAGGAGCTCACTCAGGCCTCTGGCCTCTGTGTGTGTCCAGTAAGTGTCCCAATAGGAAAGGGGACCTTAGCAGAGAAGTCTGCTTGGGGTGGAGTACCCAGCTCTCTGAGAGTATGATTGGGGCCTATTCAACTCAGACCCAGAACAGAGTAATAGATAGCAGAGAACAAAAATATGAAATAGCATGAAGCCTTTATGCCTTGGGGACCCTTGTACCTCAGCCCAGGCTTGGCCTCCTAGACCCTAACCTGGTGGTGATGGAGGATGAGATAATGGGTTGGCCTCAATGATGCTTTACCTCTGGCTCATGGGAAAGGCCCCAGGTTGTTTCTAGAGAAGCTAAAAGCTCAGCCTGATGGAACCAAACAGCTCCCTAAGGGAGGCCTTACTTGACATGCTGGAAGAGAACCCCATTCCCTGTGATGTACAGTCTGCTTCCATCCAGTGTGCTCTCAATCTGGAGCTGTCCCAGTGCGGAGTCTGGGTACTTGACCAGAAGACCCAGTGCCATCATGTACAGAGGCTTCACAGACTCTAGGCCAGCTGCACGTCCTCCCTTTCCAGGGCTTGGGGGAGGACAGGAGGTTCGGGAACAAGCACCTGTATGGGGGAGAAAGGAATGATTCCTAGGACCCCCTATCCCCGTCACAGCTGAATTGGAGGCCATGGGTCACAGTTCCTCCTGCTGCCCTAATTAAGTGGTTTAGAGGCAGGTGATCTGCTTACACAGCCCAAATCCGGATTATTCAGCATCAGTATACTTTTTGTATACTCAGTCAACTCTGGAGGTCAAAACTATTTGTTGGAAGGTGAGGCAGGGGCAAGTGTATTCATTCACTATATCATTAATATCTGAAGTTCAGAAATCTCAGTACAGTAGCCATCTGGCCCCTGCCTCTGCAAGAATCTGAATCAGTTCTAAGCTCTGCTCTAAAGATAAAGACAACCATAACACAGAACCAGATGAGGGCCCCTTCCAAGATTTACAGCCTCCGTTTCTAGCCCCAGGGACACACAGTGTGGTGCTACTTTGAGGTTGGGTGTTTGGGTTGCTGGATCTTAGGCAGGCACAGGGTGCAGCTGTCACAGCTCCCAAGACCCTCCCTCAGTGGCAATAGTGACCAGCAACCAAGCTTCTTGGAGATTTTCATGGATCATCACCAAGCCTCAGGCAATCGTATGAGAGAGTTTGTGCTCTCTTTGTGTCACAGATGAATAAACCATGCCCCAAGTGGCTAATTAAGCATACTGCCTCTGCCCAGCAGTTTAGAGCAAGGTACTTAGTATAAGTAACTATAGCGCTAGGAAGGAGCAGGGCAGGGATTTGGGGTCAGCTATGCCTCTCCAGAGCTAGCAGGGCTCTTTGCTTTAGTTAAGTTGTTTAAAAAGGCTAACGCTGTGCTTTGTCTTCAGGGAGTGCCTGTCTACAAAGACACTTCCATTTTGTATTGTTCCTGTGGAATGGGGACTATTGTACCAGTCTTACAGATGAACCATGTTCTCTGGAGATCAGAAGCTCTAGGGGAGGGAGCCAGTGTTACACCTCTTTAAGTGGATTTCAAGGCCCTGAGACAGGCTCCTGAGACCTGCTGCAGGATACAGCTCCTCCTACACAGGCTGAGATTCCATTTGCCTGGGAGGATGCAGGATCTGAGACCTCATTCCCACAGACAAATGTTCAGTGATACCCAGACAAAACTATACATATGTGAGACAATTTGACACAGTCTTTCTTTTCTTTTTTCTTGGGGGGGGGCTTTATTACTTGGGAAACGTCTGTACATTCTCAAAGGCCAGCTGAGGGGCCCTGATATAGCCAGCTCACTGAAACATGTACAGCAGCTTCCATGGATGTGCAGAAGTTAGAAGTGGAATGAGAAAGGCAAATCAAAACCACGGGGCAAACAGTAGCTGGAATGAGGCAGGACTGGAGGACAAAGGCCTGGTTTGGACAGGGGTTAGGAAATGTTATGACAGAGGAAAAAACAGATACCACAGCCAATGATTGTGAGAAGTGGAGGCTGGGGAGATGGTGTGGAGACAAGGAAATTCAGGGTGGGTGGGATCACCGAAGCACAGGTGGGGGACATTGGCCTGAGCATTTCCCACACTCTTCAGCTGTTCCTAGAAGAGGAAGGTTGGAAGGGGCAGGTCGGTGCCACAAGTCCCCAGCTGCCCAGGACTTCCATAAGCAGGGCAGATGGCTCCTTGCCCAGAAAGCTTGCCTCAGGCCAGCCCCCTATTCTTGGAGGACATCTTGGCTTCATTTCCCCACCCAGGCCAATCTTCCCTGATCCAGGCGGGGCAGAATTCCCTGTGGCCCTGGCTGCAGACAGAGAAGGCACCCAGGGTTGCAGGCCCAATTCTTCTCAGACTCTAAGCCAACCAGAGCCTGCTTCTCTCACCAACACCCAAAGCCCAGAGTGGTTGTGGGAGGGGAGATGTTTGCTCTTGGTCTCTCCAACTCAAGTCCACCCTGCCCCAGAATTCAAAGGCGGCTAAGGTTCCTGGTCAACATACCCATGTTCATCCGGCACAATCGTATGGCTTCTGTGAGCTCAGGGATTTCCAAAATTTCTACTTCTGCTTCTAACACATCTATGTTGGAGAAATTATCCGGTAATAAAATCTTGTGTGAGCGAAGAAAATTCACTTGAAAAACAAAGGGAAACAACATGAATTAACAAGGTTACTTCTGATTTTACCTCAAGTCCAGGTTCTGGCAGGCTTTTGGTGCTGGATATTATCCTAGGGTCTCTCTGTTTGTTCTGAAACCACTTTTAAACACACCTGATTACATTAACTTTGAGTCTGTGGTTTTTGAGGTGAAAGACCCCAAATTACTTGGTTTTCCTGAGACTGAGTCTAGAGGTGTGGCTTCCCACATCTTGGCTTTTCAAGCCAGGTCCTTCTGGTGAGCCCACTGGCCTGGAGCCTTCCCCTGTGGAGTCTTGACCCAAGAGTAGGTCATTCCAAAAAAGGAAACTGTCTTTCTGCTTAGTGAGGAGGGGCCCGGCCCACATGGGACTGACAGGTGGCACTTCCAGTTTGTGCCTGCCTGGACTGCAGTGTACAAGACAGAGATGGAGCCAAAACTAACATCCTGTGTGAAGCAACTTGGAGATTTAGAAGCACATCACAGACAACTTTCTAGGTGACTTTGGATCTCAATGGCCGGGTTTCTAGGCATTTGGGGCCCTCATGCAACCTGGGTGTTTTTTGCCTTTTCTATCTAGGTAGCAGGATCTTGGGATTATGGAAGCATTCAGTGCACATCTCCAGCAGAGCTCATTGTGGGGCAGTGGGAGAACAGCTCTCATCCTTCCTTAGGTCACTAGCTAGGCTGACCATTCTACAGGATTTGAGGGAACTTGTCACCTCCAGCCTCCTTCCTTGTATTCATTTGGTTGCTGTTACTGTTTTTAGAGGGGTTGGTTTTTTGGAACAAGGTCTCACTGTGTAGCACAGGCCAGCCTCAAACTCATGGCAAATTTTCCTGCCTCAGCTTCCTGAGTACTGGTATTACAGATATGTACCTCCACAGCCAGCTCCTTCCTTCTATTCTTTTGTTTTGCTTTGTTGCTGGTGATGTTGTTTTGGGTTTTTGTTTTGTTTTGTTTTGTTTTGTTCGTTTTAACAGTAGCAAAGTTTATCTGAAAAAGTAAATGAACAGTGAGGGAGAAACTGGCTCTGCAGAGAGATCTTGGGCTGAGTAAAAGATGAAAAAGCAAGACAAAAGTACACCCTGGAGGACACATGCCAGGCTACTGTGAGGAAAGCCACTGATAGCCTTGTATTCTGAGTGTAGAGGAAGTGAGAGCAGGCAGGACTGTCCTTGGAAACAATTCTATTTCCTTGTTCTGTGAGAGGTCTAAAGGCCAGTTGGAGATATAAGGCAGAGTTAGAAGAGAAGGTAACTTTGGAGTCCAGCTCAGTGTTCTGCCCTTCACACTGATTTCTATTGTCTCCAACACAATGTTAGGAAGTTTCAGTGCCCCTCTAAAGTCAGGCCATCACAAAAGAATAGGGTCTAAAATAGAACCAAGTGAATGTCTGATGCTAGAATCTGCTTTCTGGGAGACTGTTGTGCTTTTGCCATCTCTGTCCAGGGAACTCCTAAGGCACTGAGTGCCAAGCTGGGCCTCTGTACAATGTGGGATGGGGAAGGGTAGATGACCCTATCAGCCTGTCCCTGCCCCTGTCCACCTCCTACACGCCAACCCCCATCCCACTCTGGTCAGAACCATCACCAATGAAGCGGAATTCGCTGCACTCGCACTCAATCAGGGCCATGGTCTCAGCCAGCCACAGCAGGTTGTCCTCAGTCACCAGGCTTGGATACTTGGCTACTAGGTCTAGAGGCAGGAAGCAGTAGTGCACTTCCTCTTCGGTGTCTAACAGTGGTGTGTCCATGAGTCCCAAAGGTGCCTTATCGTGGAGGCCTGGAGGAGAACATACAGTACACATTACTACCTCCCTGTGACCAGGGGTCTTACTGATCCAGGGGCCCAGGTGAAGCTGCAGAGAGAGCTCATATGACTCATTGTCTCTTTTGGATGTATCCCTAAGGTTCAGAAGGAATGTAGTGTAGAATGGGTTATGGAAGCTTTTTTTCTTTAGAGAGTAAAGGACAATGAATGTGTGAGATTTTGGTTTATGTACCCAAAGTCACTAAATTCATTTACCTGTTTAGTTCTTTCTAGGTAGATCAAACAAATTACTGTGAACTAGATGCTGTAACTTTTCTGGAAGCTCAAAATCCATCAATAATTATGAATGTCTTGTGCTGGTGTCTCATATAGACTAACCTATGCTGTAAAGCACTCATCAGACAGTACTTATTTGGGGACATTTGTTGTGTGATGGTTAGAGGTAATTTGAAAGGATAGTGGTGTTCCTTGGCTTCTAGGAGGGGGTAGAATATAGTCCAACCTTTCCTAAGTGAAACCAATATGCAGAAGAACAAGGCTAGGGGAGGATGCTGAGTTCCAGTAGGCAAGTATCCATGGAGAAGGCATGTGGCAAGGTCCTAGGTCAAGGAAGATGACAAAGAAATGAAGACATCATCCAGAACTAGTCTGATAATGAAGTGATCTCCTGATGGAAGCCACTTCTGTTAGGATGAGGAGAGGGGAAGCTGGTATGGGCTTTAGTGGGGCCAGCCTATCCTGATTATACCTGTGAAGGCTGGGCTTTTTATTGGAAACTCAGAGGGTTTGCTGATACACTTCCATGTCCGCCAGTAGTTCAAAGATGCTCTTTCAGCAACAGGTATGTCTGCAGGTCGCACTCGAAGGTGGTGTTTCCCTTCCTTCAGATTATCTAGAGTCTGTGAGATAAAAGATGATTACCGTCTTGAAAATCTGAACATGGTAACTGTATACCAATTCTAGAGTGAATACCAGGAAAAACAATATACTACTCCAGTATTTTAAAATAAATTGAAGTAATCACAAAAATGTAAGAATTTAGGTCTATAAAATAACATGCTAGGAGGATTGCCATGAGTTCAAGTCCAGCCTGGGCTACAAAGTTAGTTTAAGACTAACCTAAACTGCATCATGAAACCCTGTCTTAAAAAGACAAATAAGTAAATAAATAAAATAACATGCTAATATTCAAAAGCCCAGTGACTATTTTGCTTCTGATTTTTGAAACATTTCTACATTAATATTTTATGTTGAGTAATATAATTTATTTTGCATGACCTAAGGAGTAATCTATATTTAATCGTTGATATTAGTATCAATCAATACAATATAAATCAATTTGATATTTTCTGTTATTTCAAAGTTCAACAATTCTTTTTTTCTCTTGGTACATTTTAGATATACATAATGATAAATTTTATCATAAGAATTTTATTCATGTACGTGATATTCCTTGCTTCTTTTTTTCTCATTCCCTCAACTCCCTTTAATTCCTCTTCCCCTCCTTATTTACAAAAGCTTTGTTTCCATTTTTTCCTTCTATTTTTTTTCTCTAGTTTCTACCCTCCCTCCCAGTCCCTTTCTGATTTGAACATATTCTTCCAGTTTCCCAATATCTATTATACATTGTAGTCCTTATTTACACTTTTGGTTTCTCATACCAGGGAAACAATGTAGTATTTAAACATGTGTGTCTAATTCATTTTCACTTAAGAGTATGGTTTCAAGGTGCATCCATTTAACTAGAAATGTTTCAAGCCTATCCTTCTTTATGGCTCCATAATACTCCATTGCATTAAAAAACCCACATCTTCTTTATCCATTCATTTGTTGATGGCATTTGAGATGTTCCCAAGATTTAGCTATTACAACTGGTGACAATATTAACATGAGTGTGCACATATCACTGTGGTGTGATGCTTTAAATTCTTTCAGGAAGAATTTAAAGAAGGGGAATACCTGGGTTGAATAGAAACTCTAGTTTTAGTTTTTTGAGGAATCTCCACACTGATTTCCACAGTGGTAACAGTCTACATGCTCATCAGCAGTGGAGAAGTGTTCCATTTTCCCCACTGCCCCTTGAGTATTTGCTATTGGTTGATTTGATAACAATTTTTTCTGGAGTAAGAAGGAATCTCAGCATTGTTTTAATTTGCTTCTCTCAAATGACCAGTGATCTTGAACATTTCTTCATGTATTTATTTGCCATTTCTACTTCTTTGTCTGAAAAATGTCTATTTCAGATGCCCATTTTAGGACTGGGTCTTTAAATTTGGGGGTCCAATTTTTTTTTGAGTTCTTACATAGTCTAGATACCAATTCTTTGTCTAAGGAACAGAAAGCAAAAAATTTTTACCACCCTGTGGGCTGTCTTTTCAATCTGTTGGCCATTTCTTTTGATGTGCAAAAAGTTCTTTAGTAAAATGAGATCTCAATCATTCTTTGTGATAGTTCCTGTACGATCAGGGTTTTGTTCATAAAGTCTTTACCCTACACCATTGTCTTCAAGAGTTCTATCAACTCTATTGTCCGGCAGATTTTATGTTTCTGTTTTAATATTTAGATCTTTGATCCATTATATTTTAGTTTAGTGCATGGCGAAAGATGTGGGTCTAGTTTTAATATTCAGCATGTAGAATGCCAGTTTTCCAGCACCACTTATTAAAGAGACTGTCTTTCTTGCAGTGAAGATGTTTGGCTCCTTTGTCAAAGATAAGGTGGCTGAATATGTTTGGAGTTGTTTCTGTATCTTTTAATCTGTTCCATTTATCCTCAAGTCTGTTTTTTTTTTTTTTTTTGCCAGTACCATGCTGTTTTGGTTTTTTTTTTTAAATCACAGTAGCTTTGTAGTTTAATTTCAAGTCAGAGATTGTAATACCCCCTCCCTTGCTTTGTTGCCCAGAATTGTTTTTACTATTCTAGGTCTCTTCTGGTTCCACATGAATTTAGGATTGTTTTCTCTAATTCTGAGAGATAAACTGTTGGTATTTTTATTGGGGTTGCATTAAATATGTATAACAATTTTGGAAATATGGCCATTTCCACTACATTGGTTCTTCCTACCCAAGAACAAAGGATATCTTTTAGTTTTCTGGTATCTTCTTTGATCTCCTAAATTTTCAGAGGATCATAGTTTTCAATGTAAAGGTGTTTTACTCCCTTTGTTAGACCGATTCCTAGGCATTTCATTTTTTTGAATGCTTTTGTGACAGTGTTATTTCCTAATTTCTTTTCAATTCATTGATTCTTTGTAGTGTTCTCTTAGTCACCACTGCAATAACTTTTGTTCTGATATTTATAATTTCCTCTCTTATGTGAACTTTGGGCTTGACATGCTCTTTTTCTAGAAGCTTGAGGTTCAACATAAGTTTGTTTGAGCATCTCTGTTTTTCTCATATGAGAAATAAATTTCCCTCATAGAACTGCTTTCATTATGTCCCATAAATTCCAACATGTTGTACTGGCATTATTAATTATAGAAACTGTCTAATTCCTTCTTTAATTTCATCTGTGCCCACTGGTTGTTCAGGAGGATGTTATTTAATTTCCATATGTTTGTGAAGTTTTTCTGGTTTCTTTTGCCATTGATTTCCAATTTCATTGTGCTATAGATAATATGCATGGGATAATTTCAATTCCTTTGCATTTACTTGAGCATGTTCTATGAGCTAGTATGTGGTCTATTTTGGAGAACATCCTGTGTGTAGCTGAGAAAAGTGTGTATTCTGATGTTGTGGGGTAGAACACTGTAGATATCCAGTAAGTTCCTTTGGTTAACTTACATTTTTTGTTGATTTGTCTAGTTGTTCCATCTCTCTGACAGTGGGGTATTGAGGTCCCCCATTACAATGTTGTTAGCATTTATTTGATTTTTAATGGATGTTAATATTTGATTTATATAATTTATATAATTATCTCTTCCTCTTGGGTTTTTACGTTTACAAGGATGTAGTGATCTTTGTCACTCTTTATCAGCTGTGGCTTGAAATATACTTTTTTTTTGCAATTAGAATAGCTACCCCTGCTTTTTTCCTGGTTCATGTAGTATTATATTTTCCATCCTTTCAATCTATGAATTTCTTTTTAAATTAAATATGTTTCTTGTATTCAGCATATTGTTGGATCTTGCTTTTTGATCCATTCTACCAGTTTGTTTCTTTTGATTGGTCAATCGAGACCATTTATATTGATGGCTATAACTGATATGTATTGACTTATCCTTTTAATGTTATTTTCCTTTTGTTTTTCCCCTTCTGTTTAATGACTTGCCTTGGTTGGTAGATTCATTCTGTTAGGGTTCATGTAGTCCTTGTTATCTTTTTCTAGAATATACTTCAGAACATTTTGGAGTATTGGATTGGTTGTCATGAATTAGGTATTCCTTGTCATGGAAGTACCTTATTTCTCCACCAGTTGTGAAAGATATTTTTGCAGGGTACACCAATCAGGATGGGAGGCTTTTTTCTTTTAGGTCTTGAAATATTTCACTACAAGCTCTATTTGACTCAGGGTTTGTGTTGAGAAGTCTGCTGTGATTCTGATGGGTTTTGCTTTATACATGATTTGTTTTTTCTCTCTAACAGCTTTTAATATTCTGTCCTTATGTTGAATTTCTGGAATCTTGACTATTATATGTCTAGGTGTAGATTTTTTTATCATGCCTAATTGAAGTTCTATATACCTCAATTATCTGCATGTTAAATTATTTTTCCCTGCCTGGGAAGTTTTCTGCCATTATATTCATGAACAGGTTTTTTTGCCCCCCAAATGTCATTTGTGCTATCTCCTCCTTTTTCACTGACTCAATCAATCTCACATTATTCTTCTTTGCATCATCTAGCAGCTGTTGGATTGATTTTTCATGACCCCTTGCTATTTTTTTTAAATTTTATTTAAAGAGAAAAAAAAGCAATACAGAAAAAAGGGTAGAAACAATACAAAACCTCAAAAAAACCATAAATCACTAGTTGACAAACCACATACTCCCTGAAATAGCTGTTCATGTTACAAAATTAAGGCATACAAAGTGAACACACAGTGAAGCTGCAAACAGAAATAAAAGGATGAAATAAAGCCAATTGAGACAGTATAGTGAAATTGGCACAGAACATCACAGCAGGTCACCAGGACAACAGTAACAGGCAACATTGTATATCT
>PVJX010046163.1:0-12376 GCA_004027295.1 Dolichotis patagonum | reverse complement strand
AAACTTAGAGAATAAGAATTAGAGTGGTGACAATGATAAACAATGGTTTCATTAGAGTGGATACCACTCTACTCTTTAAGCTAACAATATCTTACACAAGTGGGTATGTTCTAGGTGTTGATGTCCATAACAAATCGAGACCGGAGATTATTAATATTTTATCATGTATTTGTGACTTACATATGTCTCAGCTACTCCATTTAATTATTTAAATTTTCCCTTTAGTAAAAAAAATTAATGTTACTGGTCCAATACCAGGACAAAAACTTTCCACTGTCTCGTTAATCAGGTATATTTTCTTGTCTGCTCTTCATGAACTGCATTTTCCAATGGGAAGTTTCAGAGAAGATATAAAACAAAACTATGGCTAAATAAAGAGATAAGGAGCACTGAAGATGTGGGCTTGTGAGGCTCAGACTCTCAAAACTCGAGTTAAACAGTACAAATGTTTAGCTCACTTAGCAGAACACATTTTTTTGGAAATACTTCCTTAGCAGACTGGTTTCTTCTTGTGAAAAAAACAGTGATCCCTTTCTAGAATATTTGAATACTCATTTACTTTTTCATAATAGAATTTATATAATAAACTAGAAATGTGGTCACAATACACATCACACCCATACTCTCAGAGTTCACAAAACAGGTCATATAGTTTTAAAATGTTGGAAATTATCTATAGTTCCATAGAAATAATAACAATTTGGCTGGTTTTTTTTATCACATATGGTATACTGAAATAGTTAAGCAATATTAGTCACCTGTTTTATATTACATTTATATTACTTGTTATACAAAATACGTTACACAGATTATACTTGGTTATGACTATTGAAACATAGTATGCCTACTATGTTTACTGCTGCAACCCAAGAATTCCTGAGTGCTCCAGATTCCTGCTGGGAATTCCTACTATTGACTTGGCATCCCAAACTGCCAGAACCTACATTTTCATATGTATGATTTTGCTAGAAAATGTATTGAACTCTATGTAGCCCAGAGTTCATCTGCATAGTAAATGGAGATTATACATTTCTATTTTGGAGCTGGAATTATTTACCTTTTGAAAGAAATATAAGGAAATAAACTCATGCTGCTTTCAAAACTCTTACTTTGAAAGGAAATGTTACCTACATAGAAGATGTGGAGTAAAACAGCTGACTACCTACTTAACATTGAGAACACTCTGAGGCACGTATTATGTGTATAAACAAAGGATTGAGCAGCATCCAAAAAGATTCTCTTGTGTTATAACACTGTCTTTCAGCCAGTGCAGTGAAAACTTGTCTAATTTGTTAGCACTGTCTCAAGAAACTCCTTTTAAGGAAACCCTGATCAGGTAATTTTTTTGGAGTCTTAACTATCAAGTTTTTACTCTGTATTTTTATCATTGTAAGTGAAAATGAATATGAATGATTACCAAGCTCTACACAGAGGATGAATCCCTTGGAAAACTGTTACTGAGTGACTTTCTAATCTTCTTGTTTTTAATAAATCATTTCAAATCATTCAATTAATAATCTATTTGCTGAAAGTCTGTCAACTGGGAAAATGCAGTAGATGCATTTTTCCTCTTATTCCAAATACATATAGTAAAGACCTCTTGCATTATTGTATAAAAAGAAACACAAGAGATCCTTAGAAATGCAGAAAAGAAGCCAGAATACCTAGAGACACCAGGACCCAAAGAGTGACACAGTGGTATCTTCTTTCACCACATGTACCCTGGACTGCGAGCTGAAGAAATTGCCCATCCAATAGACATGGATTTTTTTAGTTCTGAAAAAAACTTATTTTTCCTGATAAAAATATTAAAATGAGAAGCCTACCAAAATACTTTTAGTAAATAAGTACTCTAGGCAAGCCAATGTCACACACACACACACACACACACACTAGTGGCTTCATTCCCATCCTACCAGTAAAAGCAGAGAGGGCAGTCTAGACATGCACCCAGCCTCCATCTGTCAAGGCTCTGTCTGGAGAAAGCTAGCAGGGAGTCAGGATTTTCACCAGTTCCTAGGGACACTGAGGAATCATTACCCCTCCTAGTCAGAAGATGTGAGTGGAAGTCTAGGGGGAAGCAGGACTACACTGAGCAGCAGTAATGAGGTGCTTTTTCCAATGTGGTGTTAGGTTCAGAAAGAAATCAAACTTCTTACTTGGAAGTAAGAAGGAAACACTTCCCTGTCCCCTGTAAAAGCGTCACTCAAGTAGTCAGCTAACAATTTTACGTACGACACAGTACTGGTAATTTCCCAGTTTCAATCAATTTCATTTATTTTTGTAAGAATTAGGAAGTTCATGAAATGAGTAAAAACTAATCAATAGAGGACAACACTGCGAAGACCCAATGGGGAGTATTTCCCCTATGAATGCTTCCTACTCATCCACAGTAGCTGTTTCTCTCTCTCTCCCTCTCCCTCTCTGTCTCTGTCCACTTCCCCATCTTCAAATAAATTATGCTGCTTTTTTTAAAAAAGGCAAAGAAAACCAGATAAAAATTTTGGAACAAAAAAGTATAACTGGAAAAAAATGAAAGATATGCTCAACAATAAAACAATAAAAAGAAAGATTGCTCAACAATCAAAAGAGAAGATGAAAGAATCAGTAACATTGAAGATAGAAAATAGAAATTAGCAAATATGAATAATAGAAACTAAATTAAAATAAAATAAACAGAACTAGATATAGTACAATAAAAATATCTAGTATTTGTGCCATCAAATTTCCAAGAGAATAAGAACAGAGGGACTAAAAGTTTACTCAAAGAAATATATCAGATATTACCATATGTGACAAAATAACAAACCTATATATTAAATAAGAGGAGTAAACTACAATAGAATAAACCCAAAGAAGCATCACCAAAACAACCTTTACTGAAATTTGTGTATGGAAAGAAAGAAAACTCTTAAAAGCAGAGAGAAATGATACTTTGTCTTCAATGGAAAGATAAAAACCCTCCCATTTATTACTAGAAACCATTGAGGCAATTCATCATTAGAAACCCCTGAAGCGAAAACCAAGTGACCCCTTTTTCTAAGAACTGAAAGTAATGAAATGTTAACCCACAATTGTATAGCCAGTAAAATATTTGTTAAGCCTGGGCAGGATTTCCAGTTGTTCTCAAGATGAGAAAACTCAGAGAATCTGTCACAACCTCAGATGCTAACAATTTATTCCAGGTATTTGATCCAGCACGCATGATCCTCCTCTCCCAAACTCAGAGTCCCCCTAAGCAAGGGAAATACTCTGTCATTCTTCCTAGTGAGAAAACTAAGATACATGAAATATGTCATATATAAAATACTGCATGTTATAATATACATTTCACGTATTACTATGCAATGATTGTATATATTTATGTTCAAATTAACAACTGTGTTTTAAGCAATGGTTTTCTCACTCTTGGTAAATCCTTTTAGTATTTTCATCTTCAATTTCTTTTTTGATTTTGCTATGGATGGCTTACTGGATCAAATGAATCCCTTGAACTAATACCAGTTATGAATTTTGGGACCCAGATTAGACAAAACTAATTAAGCTACTTACCTCAGAATCCTGCTCCAACAAGTTAGCATGAGACACCTGTTCTAAAGATTTTAAAATTACAAGAAAACAACCTGTCAATATCATTCCATGTTGAATTGTGGCAATGTAATTTATTTGTTCTATATGTTTTTCTATATTTATACATTACCTTAAAACAAACAATTTTTTTGGAAAGAAAAAATAAAACACTTTAACATTTGGAAATGGGACACCCATCCTCACACCAAGAATCTAGAGTAGATTTTATGTGAATTAAACATGCATTTGGCAATGCACAATATGAGTTTGGGAAATCTGCCTGCGATGTGATAATCTACTTAGGATAGACCCCCCTCCCACTTCTTCATGGACACTAAACAATTTATCTTTTAATTTGTTCTTTCAAATCCCTTCCATCTGTTATTTGTGTGCCTTTCTGAAACTATGACCCTTGATAATTCTATGAGCTTTGTGTTTTTTAATAATATGATCCTAATATATTATCTACTATTTCTCATAACTATAAGTATATATATGTATGCATACACACCTATGTAAGTGGATGCCTTAGACTTTCTGAAATAAATGTATTTTGTATGCGCAAACGTAGACTTATATTAACATGTCTATGCATATACCTATATATATATGTGCATGATTAGTTGTTGTTTGTTGGATGTGTATTCATGGGTGTGTATTTATGTTTACCTACCCAAGAATCATTACATTTTTCTTTTTTTAATCTATCTACTTAGGTACTGTATAATTAATTATAACACAAAGCAAGAATCACTTTGTACCTTTAAATACTATTTCACTTTGATAATCATCTAATCAAAAATATACAGGTGATAGAGTGTTCTAAGGACTCTGAAAGTTACATGCCTAAAAGATTAAAATATATATTTTATGCCCTGAAAATGTTTTATAAATTGGAAAGATAAAAAAAATTAAAAAATTAAAAAAATGGGAAGATAGATTTATTGAAGTTGAAATGTAACTTATTTAAACCATTTAAACAAATTTGCACAACTCCACCCAAAATTTCACTCTTTCCATAAATAAATAAAAACTCAAAACTCTCTAGTCCAGCTCATTAGATTCTAATAGTCTGATTCAGGTTCCTTCATAGTCTTGCTCCTCCCATCTCACCCCCACTTCCTGACCTCAAATTGGAATGTAGTAAACCTAACTAGTTCACCATTTCTTATACATTCTTCCTCAATTGTCTCACAATGCTAAATTTACTCTTCTGGTCTACCTCTCTCTCTCTCTCCACAAACTTCAGTACATCTGATTTGAAACACTTTTCCAAACTAGCAAAGATTCCACTTAATAATTCATATATCCTTAATAATCTTGTAGCTAGTGCACCTTCAGCAGTAATTCCCACAACTTACCTGAGATGTGTCACTGATGTGATAATCACTCTGTTTGGCCTTAGGAATCAAATAGGAACATGCTTCCCGTCCATGTGGTGTTTAGAACTCAGCAATCAAGGTAGATGTTTACCAAAATGCTTTTAAAAGAAGTACACAAAAGAGAGAATAATGTGTGGAATAGTGTAGAATCTTATAGTAAATATGCTTGTGTTATTTATGTGGAGGAGAATTCCTAATAGCAAATGCTTTGATTGAAGACACCTCATTTTTGAAATCTACATAATACTGCATATAAATAGGAAACATTCAAATAGAATTTACTGCATAAGGAAATGATTTTTAATATATTTAAATTTTGAGTTCAGTTCATAGTAACGAGAAGGCAGAAATGCTAGTTATGATTTAGAAAAACTATACTCCCAAACTATTAGGTGTCAAACTAGTTCATGGTTTCACAACAAGGAATTAAGTCATAAACCAAAGGAGGAAGGTAAGAGAGCTTTGTAGGGAATAACAAAAAGAATAGCTCATGGATTTCCAGGATAGGTTCCAAATGGGTCACCACCAAGGCTCTTTGTCAGCAAAATCACAACATTGGTCCAATGTTAATCAAACTACAATCAACTGATATGATTACAAGTATAACTGCTCAACTAATACTGATCTGGTGGGAAAACTAGCCTCTTAGTGAGGGCATATGGAAAGAACAAAGGCATTTTGGGGAAGAGAGTGGAGTATGCGTCAGATGTTGTGGTCAATTGTCTATGCACCTGATGTATATCTGGACCCATTGGACCAGGTGGCACTAATTAGAGTATAATACCAAATTTCTGCTTGTCTTGCAGGCATGGCTATTGCCTCTCCTTCATGATGTCTGGCTGTCTTTAGATTAACCTCCAGTCTTCATTTTCTGTACTGGCTTCCTTGAGGGCCCAATTCCTCTTTAACTGTATATTAATATCTATCTCTCTTACATGGTTATAATAGTTGCGCAATGAAACTGTTTTTCATTTGATGTAGCAAGCAAATGATGAAAATATTCTTATGGAACATTACCATAGCTCCTTTATTTCACCCATATCAATGTTCCTGGGTATCATAAAAATGACTTAAAAGTCAAACTTTGATTTTAGGATAAAAACCACAATTGCTGTTCTGTGACATCAGGAATGGTCTAAAATAACAAAGAACCCCAGTGGATACATAAGCTTAGAAAGCACACTTAAAGCATTGAAATTTCCCTGGGAATAGCCTAAGTTATCCCACCTAATCAAGTATAACAGTTTCACCAGTATGTGTCTGAATTCATTCTCAACCAAAAATTATCAAAAAAACTGTACAGCCACTAGAAAACATCATTGGAGACCATCATTCTTAAAATGTCCTTTAATTTCAAATTTATTATATTGCACTTTACATTTTATGTTACTTTTTTATACATAAAAATCTGGTTCGAATACTAATTTCTTTGTAAAGATTTCATATACTTATAGATAAATTTTAGTAAAAGTTAGTTATAATTAGGCTAAGGCTAAAATAATAATAGTATTATGTTAGCAGATGGGTAGAGCAACTTACTCAGCAGACTAGTAATAATTCGATTTGCCAAATCCAGTGATTCAAATATGGATTCATTCGTTGAGAAATTAGGTGCGAAGAAAATCTGAAGCCTTAGAGAATACTTATTTTTAAGTGCAGAATTACTATGAGGCTTCAAACAAAAAGTGTCTACTCCTACCCTAAACTCTTCTCAGATGATTTCCACATTTTTTTATCAAATAACTGAAACACTAAACCTGTAACCTAGCCAACAGATCACATTCCTTCTCAGAATCTTTTTTCAGTATGTTAAAATTATGGAAGAGAAGAGAAGAGAAAAGAATTTTTATGGGAAGCTAAACATGACTAGAATGCTGATTTTTTTAAGTGCTAGAAATCAAACCTGGAGCCTTGTATAAGTTTGGCAAGCACTCTCCCACCTTCTGCGTCACACCCCGGCAGGAAACATGGATTCTGTGCTGGTTACATAAAGCACTTGAGGTCAACAAATTAATCTTTTGTTTGTAATTTTCAAATTTATTATTTTGAAAAAGAATGATAGAAGAAATGCAACCAGAAAAGTACGACATGTACAGGGAGCTATCATTACAATTCTAACCACCTGTAAGTTACTACAATTACAATGTGGGTATCATTTCACACATAGCTCTATCCTATTATGTATAGATAGATGGATATAAAATAGAAGGATAGATTAATGTCAGAAATATGTATGGGAAGATAGATAATGAAATGATTGAGCAGTTTTATAATACTCTGAAATATATATATGACATTATAGTGAGAATTAAATTTTGTTTTACTCTTTTAAAATTAGCAGAGGAAAAACTAAAAAGCAAATAAACTTCTAAACTTTAAATATCCTTTAGTGTAAGAGAATCAATTTGAATATTATGAAATCTTTCACTTTTATCTGTATATTTTAATTTATATACAAACATTTTGTGGGTTATTAAGATAATTAACCCTCACTTTTTTTACCTCAAATTAATTGCATTTTTTTAATATATTGTCAACTTTTCAAACATATTTTCTCTATTTAGGCCGTAATTTTGACCAATGTTTCATCTTCATTCTGTTCCATAATAGTTTCAATACTTATCACCAATTCCTTAACTGTATATTCTCTGTAATCTAGTGGGTTTGTTTCAATGTATCCTTTTGAGAATAGGTTTTACTCTTAGTAATAAAAGTGGCAGCATAACAGTTTAAAATTCACTAAAAACTAAATTAACCCTCATAGGTTTCACGACACAAAATTTATTTTTTGCTCTAACCAAGTGTTTGATGCAGCGTATTATTCAGAAATTCCGAGTGACAGAGATCCCACTTCAACATTTGCTGTCACAGTCATTGTGGTGCAGGAAGCTGCACTGTGGTGCTGGTGTGGTGTGGTGAATAATGCAGTGACTCCTGAAAGACACACCTTATTTCCGCTCATACAGAGGAAGAAGGCTACTCTAGTGCTTACTCCAAGGGAGGAGAATCAGGATATAATTGCTTGCCACAATATATCCTTATAGTCATCAACATTCTGAGCATTCTCCTTTCTGTGTTCAAAATACACCCAACTCCCATGCAGTTACAACATCAAATTGGAGGAGCAGAACCTCTCAGCAATGCAGGATATGTCTCTTTTGGAAAATGATTCATGATGTTCCATAATGCATACAAAAGTATCTGTGCTTGAGGTCAAAACCTACGACCTTTCCAGCCACCAGTTGCCTTCAGAGGAGCCTGATAATGGCGTGCACTGGGGCGTGGCTTCCATCCTCCACAGGGTACTGGTGCCTAACAGGTGTTGCCTGTGTCCATCATTAAGCACCACAGTATTCAACATTGAGTGGAAAAAAATGTAAAACTAAAAAATTTAAACTAAAAAATTTAAAATTAAAAAGTAAGTTTAAATAAATTTAGGACATGTTTCTGGATCATACACCCACAATATAAAATCAGAGTGGGGATAACTTGAAAAACACTGTTTCTACAAAGGACAAGTAATGATAAACCTCATATTAATATATGGATACTTTTTAAATAAACTTGGTAGATAATTTGTAATCAACCTATCCTAAAAGGGAGAATATTTCTTGTATGAAAACTGCATTGGAGGACATTGTCTAAAGGATGAAAAGCCAGACCACATTATGAGATAAAATATTTCTAAATTATATATGAGGACCAAGTACCCAGAATTTATTTTAAAAATTCAACATGAAAACACAAAAACAAGCAATGCAATTATAACATAAACATATGATCTAGTAATCTCACTCATGAGTATTTATGCAAAAGATTTGAAGTCAGAATCTCAGAGATATGTGCACTCATTCACATAGTTAGTGCATTAGAACAATAAACGAAAGTTGGAAGCAACATGTATGTATAAACAAATAAAGAAAAAGTAGTACATGAATATAGTAAAATAATACTTTGCCTTAAGAAAGAATGAACTACTTTCAATATGTAGGAATCGTGAACATCATCATAAGAAAAATAAGGCAGTCATGGTAAGACACATACTGAATAATTCCAATTATACAAACCAGTTAAATTAGTCAAATGCACAGAAGCAGAGAGAAAAGCCAATTGTCATGGGCTGTGAGTGTTAAGAAACCAGAATTTACTGTTCAATTAAGAGAGAGTCCCAACTATGTAAAATGAAAAAGCTCTAGAAATTTCTTGTACAAATTATACTAATAGATAACAATAGAATTCTGTTGTACACACAATATTTTTCAGAGAATATACAACTCATGTTTTCTGTTTTTCTTTATCATAATAAAAATGAGCAAGGACTTGAGTGGATATTTCTCTAAAACAGATACACAAAGTCTAAAATACACAAAAAGATGTTCGGTATCACTAATCACTAGGAAAATACAAACAAAAACTACAATTGAAAACTACTTTTTACCTAATGTGAAATTTTAAAAATAGGGAAAATCCTGACAAAACAAATGTTGGAAACCTTGTTGGAACCTTGAGACAGTACTGGTTAGTTTCTAAAATGCATAGCTGAGACAAGAAACAGTTTGACATTTCCTCAAAAGTTGTTTGTGGTCCAAAACATGTACCTGATAAAAACCCTTCAGAAACTCAGAATACATGGTGTCTACCCCAACCTTATAAAGGCCATCTATGAGAAACCAACAGCCAATATTATACTAAATGGACAAAAAATGAAACCTTTCACTTTAAAATCAGGAACAAGATAAGGATGTCCACTATCACCACTCCTATTCAATATCATTCTGGAAACACTAGCCAGGGCAACCAGAGAAGAGAAAGAAATAAAAGGAGTAAGATAGGAAAGGAAGAAGTTAAATTATCACTATTTGCAGATGACATGATACTGTTTATAGAAGACCCAAAAAACTGCATTAAAAGACTACTAGAGGTAATAAACAAATACAGCATTGTAGCTGGATACAAAGTCAACGCTCAAAAATCAATAGCATTCCTGTACACAAACAAGAAATTCATCAAAAGAGAAATTATGGAAATACTGCCCTTCACAATAACATCTAAAAAAATGAAATACTTAGGAATCAACCTAACTAAAAATGTAAAAGACCTATATACTGAAAATTATACTATGTTTTAAAAAAAAAGGAGATTGTAGAGGATATTAGAAAATGGAAAGATGTTCCATGCTCTTGGCTAGGAAGATCCAACAACGTGAAAATGGCCATACTCCCAAAACTGTTATACAGATTTAAGACAATCCCAATCAAAATACCATTGACATACCTCACAGATTGAGAGAAAGCACTCCTAAAATTTATTTGGAAACAGAAGAAACCTAGAACAGCAAAGGCAATTATGAGCAATAAAGGCAAGGCAGGAGGTATCTCAGTTCCTGACTCGAAACTGTACTACAAAGCCACAGTGATAAAATCAGCATGGTACTGGCAAAGAAATAGACCTGAGGATCATTGGAACAGATTAGAAGATGCAAGTATAGATACAAAGACACTCAGCCACCTGACATTTGACAAAGGGGCTAAACATGTTCACTGGAGGAAGATAGCCTCTTTAATAAATGGTGTTGGAAAAATTGGCTCTCCAAATGCAGAAGACTGAAACTAGATCCATGCCTATCACCATGCACAAAACCAAGTCTAAATGAATCAAAGACCTAAACATTAAAACATAAACACTAAATCTACTGGAAGACAAGGTAGGTAGAATTCTTGGAGACATAGGTGTAGGCAGAGAATCCATGAACAAAATGCAAACTGCATGGGAAACACTTCAGAGAATCAACAACTGGGATCTCATATTATTGAAAAGTTTCTGCACTTCAAAAGAAATCACCATCAGAGTGAAATTAAATCCCACAGAATGGGAAAGAATTTTAACCAGCAACCCCTCAGACAGAGGACTTATATCAAGAACATATAAAGAATTGAAAAACATCAAACCCCCCCAAATTCAAAGACCCTCTCCAAAAATGGGCAGCTGAGATGAACACACAGTTCTCAGATGAAGATATACAAATGGCAAACAAATACATGAAGAAATGTTCACCATCACTGGTCATTCGAGAAATGAAAATTAAAACAACACTGAGATACCATCTCACACCGGAAAGAATAGCTGCCATCAAGAAATCAACTGATAACAAATGTTGGCGAGGCAGCGGGGAAAAAGGAACACTGCTTCACTGTTGGTGGGTGTGCAGACTGGTGCAACCACTATGGAAATCAGTATGGAGAATTCTCAGAAGACTAGGATTGGAAGCTCCATTCAACCCAGCTATTCCCCTCCTGGGTATTTTCCCAGAAAAACTGAAAAGTTCATATCACAGTGATATATGTACACCTATGTTTATAGCAGCCCAATTTGTAATAGCTAATTCTTGGAAACAACCAAGATGCCCATCAACAGCACAGTGGATGAAAAAGATGTGGTATTTTTACACAATGGAATATTACTCAGCTATGAAAATGATGGTATTGAGGCCTTCATAGGGAAATGGAGACAACTTGAGACTATCCTCATTAGTGAAATAAAAAAGAATCATATTCATAAATATCACATTGTGTCTCTAGTGTAAAAAGTAATAAGAAATGTAGGAGTAATAAAATCCAAAATGTGTAATTGCTACTGTAAAAAAGAGAGGAAAAGAAAGTGCTCTAAAGGATATAATTGCATGTATGTTTAAGTGTGTAAGATAGATGAGCATACTATTGTTTTTGTTAAGATTGTTGAGCAAAACTGTTAACAGTCTCATTGTTTGAATGTCTACTTTGTATGTTTTAATTTTGTAACTTGAACAACTATTTCCAATGATGAGAGTATATAATGTATCAAGTGGCAATTTCTTAGTGTTTTTGGTTTTTTTGTTGTTGTTGTTGTTTTGGGGTTTTTTCTGTCTGTTTGTTTGTTTGTTTGTTTGGGTTCTTTTATTTTTTTTTCCCTTTGGAATTCTGTATTGTCACTACCATTTTTCTGTTTGGTCTGGTTGGTTTTTTTTTCTTCTTAAATAAAATTTTAAAAAAGTTTTGATTGTTTGTTTGTTTTGTTTTGTGGTACTGGGGATTGCACTCACAACCTTGCACTTGCCAGGCAGGCACTGTGCTGCTGAGCTAAATTCCCAGCCCTTCCTCAGAAGTTTAAGTTCAAAATTATCTAATGATCTAATAATTCTAATCCTAATCATATACAAACATTTTATAAACAAAAATTTTATATAAATGTTCCTAGCAGTATTCACAATTGTGAAAATGTGGAAACAATTCAAACATCCATTAACTGATGAGTGAAGAATAAGTAAATATATGGTATATCTACGTAACAGAATATTATTGAGCCATGAAAAGCAATGAAATGCTTTTATAAGCTAAAAAATAAATGAACCTTGAAATAATATGCTAAACAAAAGAAACCAGACACAA
>PVJX010046162.1:0-12473 GCA_004027295.1 Dolichotis patagonum | reverse complement strand
TGATTACCACTATAAAAATCTCATTTCCCAACAAGATCACATTTTAAGCACTGGGAGATGGGGCATCAACAGAGCTTTTCAGGGGGATATAATTCAGCTTAAAACAATCATGGTAAACATCCTTTTTTCTTTTTTTGAGAAAAAATCAAAGTGTTGATCATATATAAAGAAGCTGCAATTCTTTCTACTTCTCATTATAGTATCTCAGACATAAAAACTACTTTCTGATGGACTGATTGTGATATAGGCATTCTTCAAAGCACTTTATTGTCACTAATCCATTCTGGCACTACTCAGGTGTGAAGGCTTGATTTGTTAGCTAAAGTGTTGGGGAGAACTCCACTGCCATGTCACCTCTGGTCCACTTACTAAATGCTGAGCAGCAAAGACCCTGAGTGAGAAGACACGGACAGATATCCTTTGACAATATACCTGAGACCTGTATGCAAACTTAAATGGCATTCAGAATCCTTGACGTCGAGGATCTGGAAGAATTGGGAGGAAGTCAATGATGACTTTCTCTGCTTAGTTTTGCTTGGCTCTGCCAAATTCCCTACCTTTTCCCATTTTACTGATCTTTGTCCTGAACAACGTGGTTGTTTGACCCTTTGCTGAGGTGAACCTGTTTTCTTCATCCACCTGAACACCCTCCTCCAACTTTTGCTAACTTATTCATTTCTGCAGGACACACTTTTTCTGCATATGATTTGAAACTCTAATATTCACATTCCACCTTGCAACAAATTTGTTGTATTATTTGTAATTCCAGAATATTTTGGGCATATGTATGATACCTTTTAACCTGGTCTGGAGCTTCTAGTGCTAGGGACTATTTCTTTCCCTAGTCTTTCAGTGCTTGGTATACATTTGGTACTTGATGAATTCAAAATTGAAGTTGAAAAATATTGCTCATTGTGAACAAGATGTTTTTGCTTTTTGGTTTTGGTAATTAATATACATTAATAAATTGGAAATGATGATTTTAAAATGATGAGGCACATTTTCAGAGAATCTCTTATTACTTCTGTGTAATGTACACATGAATTCTTAGAACATTCTGACAACCAAGGAAAGAAGCATATCAACCTCCCTGATTTATAAATTATTATATTACAGGTTGTGATTTTTTTCCAAGATCCTGAGGTTCTCCAATCAGTACAAAAACAAAACTATAGAATATCTGATGTAATGGGACATATTTTGTGGAAAGCAGTGAAAAAGCTGGTATTGTGTTCAGATTGCTGTAGAATCAAACAGAGCAACACAACTGGACAAGTGAGCAGTCAACATCTGGATGACACAGCTCCTCAGACTGCTGAGAGGGTATGAATGTGGTAATGTATGTAATCCTGAAGGGTTAAAGCAATAGGAGTCAACATCATTGTGACGGAAGGGGCATTCATTGACTGTATACATATCTGTATGTGTACATCTGTGCAGTGGAATTAGATGCCATTGAACTAGATATTTTAATTTCCTGAAGTGTGTCCTCCCTGAGACTCACAGAATTGGTAATGTTGGCTTGATGGTCCACAGGAAATTGAAGTAATGGAATTCTTTGGTAGCATACAAGTGGACCCTGTACATAGAGGCTGCACCTAAATTGCAGATTGAAGAATACATTCTAATTCTTTGATTATAAAGGTCTTTTTTCCTGAGCACAGCACCTTGCCATCTGTCTTTTTAATCTCTGCAGGAAAGCCCCAGACTGGTTCCAAACTCCCTTTCTCTATAATGGGAAATCTCTCTGTGTTTGATGAACCTAAGTGAAAAACGCAGTCTCATATCCATGTATTTATTAAATCTCTGGTTGCATAAAGGCCTCACTCCAAAGTAATGTTCAAAATAAATTGCTTCCATGATTGTATTGTTAGAATGCACATGTATGATTTCTTCTCTCTGCATTCTAAGATGACAATGTATCTTGGGAGCATTAATGATACAAATTCAAACTACCAGGGCAATCAGCAACAGACAGATCAGAAAATTGTAGTGATTGGCCTAAAGACTCCTTCTGAGTTCTTAATGCTTGGAAAGCTCAAAAGTCTCCTCCATGAGATCTGGTTTATCATTTTTTTGCCTCTCCAGAGACTCTAAGTCAGAAAAAATGATTTTTGCTCAGGGCATGATAGTTCTTCTCTGTGTTTGTAGTTCACCTGAGTGCTTCTTCAAGAGGTCCAATCCACATCAAAACAAAACTTCCTGTGAATCTCACATCTCCACTAATCCCTGATACTCTTTTTTTCTTCCTGCAATACACACGGGAGTGTGATTTCTATGGCAGATCATTTTCAATTCCATCGAGTGCTTGCTCCAGTGAGCAGACTTGTATGTAGTGAACAGATTGGGAAACCAGCATGTATGTGTGTGCTTTGTGGAATTCTTGCTGCTCTTGGATTATTAGCATCCAAGTGATCAGAAACACTATCAGGTACCATGAACCTTGCTTAGTTATCTCATTTACTTCTTGCGATGCTCCTTTGAAGCAGGGATATTTATTATCCTATTTTACAGATGCTTATCAAGTTTGAGATATTTGCTGATGTTGCCTGGGTTGGTGAGAAGAAAAGTTGCGATTTGGACCTGGACAGACAGATGCCAAAGTGTGGAGGCTGGATCACTTTGTCACTCACGTCTCTGAGACAGTAGAGGGCAGTGGTGGCGAACATACGGCATGCATGCTTCAGTGGGCTGTTTGTGTATTCAAAGCTCTAACAGGTTCACCATCACTGGTAGAGGTGTGGTCAGCAGTCCTGCTGCTTAGAACCAAAGGCCAACTTTGCTGTTCTCTCCTCTGGGGATCATGGAGGGTTTCCATACCTCCCTAAGCTGTTGCCACCTTCTTGTGAAGTGAAACAACAGGAATCTGCTACACAGAACTGTAGAGAGAATTAAATGAGATAATGCAAATAATATGTTCCATAAATGTTAGCTACGGTGCTTGGCCTATATTTTGTCATTTTATAAGGTCTGTTCCTGACTCTGTGGATTAAAGGCTAGTCCTGATGGCTCTTTCCATCGAAAAGAGAGTGTCCTCTGATTAACTCCAATCATCTTACCTTAGTAGAGGGACAGTGGTGAGAAGAGCTCAGTCCTTAGCTGAAAGCAAGGCTTCTAGCACCTAGTCATTGAAACGTGTCAGAGTGAACAGGATTTGGTTGTAATTTGTGCTCAGAGCTCTCATTTGCAAAACAAGAGAACAGAACGAGGTATTTTCTAACTCTTTTTTTCTACTCCTGGTCTATGCAAAGCCAGCTCTCCATTTTTTGTAAATGCCTCTGTCACCATTTGCTTTAACAAGAGTTGTACACTGGATTATGGAAGAGGAGTGGGAGTCTGGAAGAAAACAATCAGAAGGCAGTTATACGTGGGAAGTGGTGGTGGGGTTCGCCAGGGCCAATGAGTAGAAGAAGGGAGAGAACAAAAAATCAGACAAAACAGGAGATACTAGAAATAGTTGTGAACAAAGAAGGTAAGAACTTGGAAAATGACTATTTGTTTAATTGAAATCAGTAGGATATGGTGTCTTACTTGAATTTGGTGGGTAACAACTCATATTTACCTCATTAAAACTAAGATGATACAATGCTGGACTTGTTTAAATGAAAAAGAATGCATGTGATAGATAAGTGAGATTTGTTTCCAGTTGACCAATATTCTTTAAAAGCCAACCCAATAATTTAAAAGTGGCAGATCATTTTAAGAAAATGCATTGATAGTAGGATGAGGGGTAAAGCTGTTAAAATCTACATTTGATAAAAAATAATAAAATGAGTAGACTAGCACCTACATGTAATCTTAACTACTTGGATGACTGAGATAGGAGAAGCCCAGTTTTGACACCAGCAGGGTGTCTTAGTGAGATCTGGTCTCAAAAACAAAACAACAGGGGCTGAGGATTTAGCTCAGTAGTGTAAGTGCCTGCCCGATAAGTGCAAGGTCATGAGTTCGTTCCCTGGTACCAAAAAAAAAAAAAAAAAAACCCCTTCAAAACAGACTAAATGTTATAAAAATTATTACATTCCAATAATGGTATTCCAAATGAATGAGTAAATGGTACTTTCAATAACTGATATTGAAACTAATTAATAAAATACTAACATTTTAACTTACTAAAATCAAATTACCTAAAGGTTCAAAGTCTACCCATATATTACCTATATTAAACTCTGGTTAAATTAAAGATTTTTAATGTAAAAATGAAAGCATAAAATAACTAGCATAATATTCTAAGATAATATTTTTTGTAATATCAGAAAAAACTGTCTACCAATGATACCAGGCAATTGCAAGAAGAAAAGACTGGTAAGTTTGACCACATACATAAAAATAAAACTAAAAGGCAAGGAACAAAATCTTCTGTGGTCAAAATATCAAAATTAAATAACAAAGGGCAGTGAGAAATATATTTGAAGCATACACATCAAAAGAATCTTTACCTGTTAGCTACACTGAAGTCTATCAAGTCAATCAGAAAAACAAAATACTTCAATAAGAAAAATTGGAAAAAGAAGATAAGGAGGAATTTTACACAAAAACTGTTGCTAAATACCCACCAAATTTATAAAGAAATATGAAATACAATGTTGAGACAGAATTTACACATGATCAGATTGTTCAAAATGAAAAAAATCAATTCTATTATAAGTGAAGGAGTCAGAAACTGACTTCTTATTTTATGTGTGGAGCATAAATTGTACAGTCATTGTGAATGATAAGTAGGCAAAGGCACTCTTTCATATAGTTATTTAAATTATATATATTTTCTTATGAAAATAACCACTAAATACAAAAACCCTATATACTACTTTTAATTGCAGGAAAACAACTCAAATGACTACCAATAAGGGATCAATTTAAAATGTTGTATTCATACAATGGAATAACATGCAGCCATTACAAAGTTTATATAGGTCTATCCTAATTCATAAGAAAAGATGTCAACAAAATAAGACATACTGTGTGAGTTTGTATAGATAGTAAGACAATGTTACTAATAATAAATTATAGTTAATATTATTATTATCTATGGTTCTAGGACTCAAACCAGACCCTCACACATTCCCGGCACATGCTTTACCATTGAGCTATACTTCCAACCTGTGCAAGTATTGTAATCAGGAGGTGTTACCAGGCAGGCATCTAGGAGAACAAAGTGAGACAGGAAATGGAGAGAAGGTAACATGACTTAATGATTAAGCTAAGATGGGAGGGTGGTGCTGGAACTCTGATCCAGTAGGGAACTCCAGGAAACTGGAGCACTGATTCTCCAAATCTCCACCCATCTTTGCTGAGAGCTATTCCCGGGGCTTAGCTCTTCTAGACAGCCTTAAGCATGGATTGAGAAAAAGCCGACAGGTAGAGAGGCAAGTGGAATGGTAGGGCCCTGTGCTGTGTTATAACAGTGAGTGGTAATGGGATATGAATAGGACCCTGATCAGGTCAGGTGCAGGGGCTGAGAGAGAACAGAGAGTGAAGACTCAGACTTCAGTTTGCTTTACTTGCAACCTAGCAAACAAGTAGTATAAAAGACATATGCAAGATAAGACTCAAGCATTCAAGATATCCCCTCACTTCCTGCCTACTTTATTGAGGACATGCACTTGGCATGGAATGGTGTCTGAGACACTGAGCATGTGAGTCACTTCCCAACTGTCCAATCTCCCCAATTTTCAGGCCTTCAGAGTGAGGGATGAGTGATGTCACCTCAAGGTTCATCACAGGATCTTGTGTTCTAATTCTTGGATATGTAGTATTTTCTTTTATGTTTTAATTTTTACCAAATCATTGGCTTACAGATTGTTTGATTAGGACCAACTGTAGGATTAATGTTGATTGATTTATTGTCCATCTTGTCCCTAAAATTGATTCAAGATTGCTAAGAAAAGCACAAATAATAAAGCTTATCAAAATACTAATAGACAGAAATAAGAATATCAGAGCAAAGAAGAATTCCTAAATAAAGAGTGAGAATTAGTATACAAAATTCATGACATATTTCTTATGCAATTTGCATATTTGTGAGAACTGAGTCAGATTTTGGGCTCTGAGTATCCTAACATTCGAAATGGAAGGAAATCTTTAGACGAAGGAAGACAATCACTTTAAAGGGATATTTTCCTAAGGTTAAAATGAAAACAAAACAAAACAAAACCTTCAGAGACATAAAGCAAACAAAATAAAACAACTGTTGATCAGAAGCAGAGCATTTCTCAGATGTCTGAAAGGGTAGCAGTGACATGATGAGGACATCTTTAACACCAATCTCAACACAAATAATAAATGCAATAAGAGTTTTATTCTAGTATTCCATTGTTCCATTGCTGCTTTGATGATTCTACCTGTACCTTCAAAGCTAACTTCAGCACACTTTCAAAGCAAAATTTCCTGGGAATTATTATAAGATAAAAATCAATGCAACACATGTATATAATTTCCTAGTGATTTGATTTGAACTGGATAAAAAAATATATCTTTCAGGAAATCCACTTTGAATATTATTTTGCACAACTAAGCTTTTGATATAACTCCTAAGCATCAAAGAGTTCAAGATCTAGAAGAGTCAGGCAATGAGACTTTAAAATTAAAATTAAAGCTTAACTTAATTTTTTTATGTGGGTGCAGCCAGTTAAGGATGGATTCATGTTTTATGGCAATCAGTAAACCAACTCAAATAATAGAACTGACTTTCTTTTAAGAAAATTTTGAAATTTAAGACTTAACTTATTTGATGGCTTCTAGTATCTCTCTATAGACAGATTTCCATATTGTTTGTTCGACCACTGATATTTAACGAATGTCTATATTTGTGGCATAGATTTAGCTATATTTAATGCTTCTAATTACAAGGTTATTATTATTTTGGTGGTGGTTGTTTTGATATGTTATTCAAAAGAAAAGTGCCCTGTAACACAATTGTTTATGGCATGAGCATTTTGCTATCTTTTTAAAACCGGTGCAATGAATTGACTTCACAGTCTGGCATTTCAGGGAATGTGTGAGCAAGTAGCCTCATTATTGATAAATATTTTAAAACACGTGATATTTACCCAGAAGGTCCCAATGGCTCAATGTGCCTCCTGCAGAAATGGCATGTAATAAAAAACTCCAGAATGAAATTTCAGAGGAAAAAAGGATACTGCACTTAAACAAAAATTCAATAAAAGAAATGTTAGAAAATCCCCAAAGCATTCCAACCAAGTTATGGATTAATTGCTTGGCACGTCTCCTTTTTTAATTCCAAGCTGCCTTTTTGTTAGCTGAGTAAACAAAACATCTAGAATAAGTGAACTTCAGCCAACAATGACAGCCCATTAACATCATGACTGATAATAATGATAATTCTCAAAGGCATTGACGAGGTCTACACATAAGCAATGTTCAACCAGCCAGGACTGTGTTGAAGAAAAAAAATGGCTCTTGTTCTCCTTTCTAAAAGAAAAAAAGAGTAAAATATATGGGCATGATGAGAAGGGCCTCTCTTGAGTCTAGACTTCCACACAGTTGGTCTGTGACTTTTGCGAAGGAGGTTTATGGGCACAGCTTGCAATCAGTTCTGTAGGGTATAGGAAAGCGCAGAGGAATTCCTAAATCCTAAATCCACTAAGCTTACAAGGTTACTGTATTGGTGAATTTTAGGACTGGAAAGTGATTGGTAGTTAGGACACTTGCTCATGCTTCAACTACACAAAATTGGTAGTCAGTACCCTTGCTCATACCTCAAGGAAAATGTTTCATTAGAGATCATTTTATTTACATAAAGTAGATTCTACCTTATGCTTCCTTTTCTGAATTCAGAGTTCCAAGACTGCAAGTGTTCTGCCTCGTGTACTGTTTGAAAAAGGTGTGTAGTGAATATTAAATGATGTTCGGTCACAAACAAGGATCATTAAGGTTTTTTGAAAAACAAAAACAAAAGTAAAAAACCAAAAACAAAAACAAAAACAAAAAAAACCCACAAAAACCACAGCAACCACACAGCCTTCCTCCACCCAAAAAAGAACCATGAAAATAATTATCAATTTGAATTGTGAGTCTAACCTTTGAGCAATGCCTTATTGTGTATACTATTATTGTCATTAGCATCTGATTTCTCACAGATCGTATGATGGAGACATTTATGTCATCAAGAATTCTCCCAATGCATTAGATAACAATCTCTATCTAGGAATAGTGTAAAGTGGCACAGAATCTTGTTTTGTTTTGTTTTGTTTTGTTTGTACTGGGAATTGAACTCAGGACTTTGTTCTTGCCAGGCAGGTGTTTATGCCACTGAGCTACATCCTTGACATTGACACACTCTGACCTTAGAATGTTGACACCATATATTTTACAATGAAAACTTTGCCCAGATACCTATGACAGTGAAACAAGGTTTTCACCTTTGTTTCATGATTGAGATGCTGTTTACTCCTGTGATTGCCTGACCCTGATGTGAATTTGGATGCTTATTCATTAATATTCTTTGGATATTGAATTTACACTAACATACTGAATCATATTCCTGCCTCTTATTTTAACCAAAAAAATCATATCCATCCCTTTTATTTTAACCAGGGCCAAAAAAGAATAGTTTACAAATAAATAAATATATGGAGTTTTTAAAAATTTGAATGTGATGGCAGAAATTAGTCCAATTCTTTAATTTGACAAATAATGAAACTACATTCCAAAAGGGATTTGCATCTAATCCATGCTCATGCAGCTGCTCAGATGAACAGGTTAAACAACCACATCTTTCTTATGAATCACATTTAATGGAGTTAAAAATGGGAAATAAGATCTATCTTTTGGGATATACCACTATCTGTGTATGTTGGGATTATGGTCAGATACTATTTAAATAGTATTAACCTAAAGTTGAGGGTTAGGATTAGTCTCATTATTTCTGGAAAAATGTTGTTGAACATTTTTGTGATAATACACAGTTCTAGCTTTTTGGATTTAAGAGAATCTTTTATTTTATTTTTTTTCCAGCAAGTATTTGTTGAGAAACTATTGTGGGTAAGACACTATGCGAGGTGGTATAAAGGCAAATATCATGGCCTCTTTCCCATTAGAGAAGTTTCTTTTTTCTCTTTTCTTTTCTTTCTTTTCTTTTCTTTTCTTTTCTTTTCTTTTCTTTTCTTTTCTTTTCTTTTCTTTTCTTTTCTTCTTTTCTTCTCTTCTCTTCTCTTCTCTTCTCTTCTCTTCTCTTCTCTTCTCTTCTCTTCTCTTCTTTTCTTCTTTCTTTCTTTCTTTTTTTTTCAGAAGATCTAGTCTTTGGCTCATTTTGAATGAAAGATTTATGAAATATTGTTGGGGAAAATTTTCCCATGTGGAAGGAAACACAAGGAGCAAAGTCACAACAGCAGAGAAGAGGGAGCTCTAGGTGACCAGCAAACTTAGCGATGCATTGCAGATGGTAGAAATATGAAAAGTTGTGGTGGGCATGAGCTACTTGTGGGGCTAGAAAGCAGTGGCTTCAGCCATGAAAACACAAAAGAAATTTTTCATTGCACTACATTTTAAATATCCCCAGTGCAGTGGATTGACAAGTGCTGGTCAACTTGTAATGCCTGCTGAACTGAATCAGCGTGGTGCTGAGCGTGGGGGGCCCTTCTGAGGATCACTGCCAAGGTAAAAAGGAAAACCAGAGGGGAGTAAGTAGTGTTACTGGTTCTCCGTGGTGTTGCCATTGGCTCTCCTGTAGGAGCTTGTTGAGCTTCTTTCCTGATATAAACTTGGCTGTTCTCATTGTCAGAGGAGTTTGGGACCTTGTTGTCACTGAGAATAGCTGCGGTTCACTTTGGGGGAGATCTGGCCTTTACTCTGAGCATTGCTCGCTGGTTCCAGAGGGGAAGATAATGTGCTGTTCAATCTCTAGAAGAAACTTGTCATGCTGGCTTCAGGATATAAATTCGGCTGTTATCGTCGGAGGAGCCCAAGACCTCACTACTGCTGAGGATGGCTGTGGTACTTTTCTGGGGAGTACTGGTCCTTATATTGAGTATCGCTTCTTGGCTCCAGTGTAGAACCCTCAGCCTGCTGGCACAGATCCTTCATTCTGCTGGCACAGATTTTCTAGCTCCCACCACTGACATTAGGGCCTTCCCAGCACAGATATGTAAAACACACTTGCATGAGTCATTATTGTGGGTTCTGGGCCTCCAGCTGGACTCATGGAGGCCTTGTCATGGGCTCCAGGTCTTCAGCTGGACTCATGCAGGATGCTGGCATGGGATCCAGGCCCTCAGTTGGATTCTTTGTGTCTTAGTGTGTGGACAGATTTCCTGCACTCTTTATTTTGTGTCTGATTTTTTGACGACTGTTATAAAATAATACTATAAATTATGTGTTTGATATGCATTTTCCTTGCAGTCCCTTGACTACAATACCCAGAAAACAATATGAGTCGAACAGAAATAAAATCCTTTTCTTTTCCTAAAGGATCCCAAGGATCTTAATAATCCACTGAGTTTAAATGTCCTCTGGTCTGTCCCTAGATTGAGTTCATTGTTTACCAGTGAGGAGGAGACTGCAGAATCAAGCAGCAGAATACAGTTTCAGGTAAGCATTGTATAACTGGAGTCCTTACATCATCAGGCTGTGGGACAGAAGAGGAGAGGATTATCTTGAGTTACAATGGTTACATATTTCTCCACCATCAGTTCATTCATTATTCATTGAACAAAATTTAGTAAGCACTTTCAATGAGCCAAGCAATGTGCTAAGAACTGGAAGGCAATAATTTAAAAAACAAAAACAAAAACAAAGAACACCCCCAATCCCAATGAGGGATTTTTTTTTTTGTCATTGTGGCATTTAAAAGTCTAAGCATAAAGACAGTGTATGGAACCATGGACATGTGTCCCTCAAATGTCTCAATGGCAAGTTTGAGGGGATGTACAAGGCCATATGCTACAGTCAATGGCACATACAGTCCAGGCAGTTCTGGGAGAGATTCTAGGTCTGGGGCAGCAAACCTATGGTGCACATGTTATTGTATTTTTCTTTTAAGACAAAAGATATTAATATATGCATTTTTTCTAAACTAAAACCTCAGCTTTCAGGATTAATTTCAGTGTTGGCACTTTGCGATAATACCAAGAGAGCTTTGGCTTGCAGTTTGGACACCCATCTCTAAAAGATTCACCATCACTGTTCTAGGCTGAGACTTAAAGGAAGTGAAAGAGTTGGTAAGAAAGAAGAGATCAGTGTATGAAAAGAGTTGTTTAGGTGGAGAAAAGAGCAGAGTCAGGGACTGAGGCAGAGGAACGTGGGGCGGGCATCAGTCTATGGAAAGAATGTCTATCCTGGCTGGAGTGTCAAAGTCAAGGGAAGGTGGCAATGAGGGTGGCCAGAAGTGACAAGATGAGACTGCAGAAGGAAGAGCACTAGGTGAGGAAGCCCCTTTTAAGCCAAACCAAAAGAATTGGGTCCAAAGTCACCTCTCTTTCCTATTATTTTCCTGCTTTGCTTCTTTGAATAGTAATTCTAAAGCTAGAAATACAAGTATGTGGTTTCCAGAAAAGCTGGAGTAATACAAATTATTTCTAGTTGTGTTGTCCCATTCAGTAGCCACATATGACTAATAAGTACTTGGTATGTGGCTTGTCCAAACTCAGCTGTGCTGTATAAAAATTGGATTTCAAAGCCTAAATATAGCAAAAAAGAACGTAAATAACTCAATGATTTTTATATTGATTGTATGTTGAGATGATAATATTTTAGGTATCCTGAATAAGCATTAACATCTGTTTTACATATTTCTTTTTACCTTTAGCAATGTGAATATAAGAAAATTATAAATGACATATGTGCCTTACAATCTGTTTCTGTTGGACAATACCAGGTTCAAATAACTCTGGCACTTTTCCGAGTAAGGCAGGCATGCCTGTGTGGTTAGGTAGTATGCTGAAACATCTTCCTGAGCCAAACCAAATTCACTATTAAAACAGACACATCACTGTCACTGAATCAATGTCAGTGGCTTGGAGGCCAAGCTGAGAGTGAGCTTTGCTGGATAATGTAGAAGACATTTGCTAAGCAAATGAGCACTGGTGACTTGTTTGACCACAGGCTTGAGCTTATTTAAGAGTAATAATGAAACAATTGCCCAGCAGCATCCTTATATTTGAACAACTAATGGGAAAATTATGTGTAATGCAAATATGTATTTATTGTCAGAGGACCTTTACTTGGCAATAATTTATTATTCATTGTTGCTAGGCTATAATGAATGTAATTACTAGTAAATAATTCTTTCAAAATTTCATAACTCAAACTTAAAAAGAAAAACTCCTCTAGATCTTCCAGTGAATCTGAAGAGATTATTTCCTGTGGCTTCCTCCACTGGTCTTTCCTTATGATAAAGCTTAGTATTCATAGTCACAAGGATGAATTAAAATAAATAGACAAAATATCTCCCAGTTAAAACCCAATTAGCAACACAAATATACTGACATCATGTGGGTTTAAGAAATGGGCACACT
>PVJX010046161.1:0-12421 GCA_004027295.1 Dolichotis patagonum | reverse complement strand
TTGTATTGACTGATTTTATTTAAATCTGTTATGATGGATAGCATCAAGTCTAAGTGTATAGGCAACTACACTGAAGATGACAAGATTCACTAAGATACCCACTCTGGTTTGATTATTACTTGCTTTTGAAGTCTTATAATATCTCCAATGCTTCTTTTTTATTAATGTTGTTATACACTGCTGAGACACCATGGTAACCATTATAGATCACCTTGTATTGCGGTTTTATGTGACTTTTCTGCCTCATGCTTTTCTAGGAATTGTTTTGTTTTATCTTGCTTTGTTTTGTTTTTCCTGCTAATACAGAAATGATAGATATACAAGTAGAGACTCATGCATGTGTAGAGCTTATAAACAGTTTATGAGAACCAACTATATAACACATGTTGAAATGAACAACTACTTTGAAGAAAAAGAGACACTACATTACCCAGTGCTGATTCCATAATGTCATGATGTGAAGTCCAGCAAAACTATCACTTTTTGTTCAAAGTGATCTTAGCTTGCTTTGCCTTGTTTAAGTTCAACATACATTAAGGTATGGACAGCTGTTTTGAGGAGAATGAGAGACACTATGACAGTCATTCTTGGCATCCCTAATATCTGGTCTTGAAGACCTGAAATGCCCTCTTCATCCTGCTCAGATCAATTCCATACTAGGTTGTTTCATGTGAATTCCCTGTATGTGACAATATGGACAACTATTTGGAAGAAAACAAGAGTCAATATAATAGAGAGTGAATATTTCCAATTGTCTAGTTTTGAAACTTTTGTCTCTTACATTGCTTTCTTGTGATCCACTTTGCTCTGTTTTGTTGTGTTTAATTCTACCCTTTTGACATAATTGCATGTATATTTGCATGGGTAAGATGGATGACCATATTGCTGTTTTTGTCAGATCGTGGAGCAGAACTGTTAACAGTCTCACTGTTTGAATGTCTACTTTATATGTTTTAACTTTGTAAATTGAACAACTATTTCCAAGGAGTAAGCATGTAATTTGTCAAGCAATAATTTCTTAGGTTTTTTTTGTTGTTGTTCTTTTCCTTTTTTCCTTGGAATACTGTATTGTTGCTACCCTCTATTCTGTTTTGTTTTGTTTTCTTTTTTTCTCTTTAAATAAAATTATTAAAAAAAATAGATGAACAGAATGTAACACCCCTGAAGGAGCCCCTGGTTAGTACAAGCTTGGAACGGTAAACACCTGCTACACTGGGTCACAAACAGAAACAAACGTACTGCTGCAGTGCCAGGCACTAACAGCAGCAAAGCCTGCGCAGATGGACGGCACGGGGTACATAAGAACCTCTGTACTTTCTGCTTAGCTGTGCAACTACTTTGTAAAAGTAATATCTATTGATAAATATATTGGGTTATAAGAAAAAAATTCAAGAAAATGTCAACAATGTATTATTTGAGGGTACAAACTTAGGCTGAAGGAATGTCAGCAGGCAAGGAATGATTCGTGGAGGTGGTTGCCTCTGGGTCGAGAGGCATGGGCTGCTGTTTCCAATTGGTAATGTTCCATGTCTCAGCCTATAAGCTTACGGATATTCATTTTATTATTTTTTAATAAGTACGTATACCTTTTATGTACTCTTCTGTACCTATGAGCCATTCAACAATTTATATTAATATAAAGTAGGCAAGCATGAGTGAGTGGGAGTGCGCAGTCAGAAAACTCCCAGCTCTGTTCCCCACAGTCTGCAGCCCTGGATGGGGTGGGGTCCTTTGGGAACCCAGCTTTGTCCTTACAAACTGGGAATTGGGATGAATACACCAGAACTGCCAAGCCCAATCAGAGGGTGGGATCTGGAGAGTGGGAAATAATTACAGGGAAGCTGAACTCCTAAAAGAGGAACTCAGCTCAGGGTGAGAAAAGAGGGTGAATAATGGGTTTGTTGAGCTCTGATGCTATTAACTTGGGCTAAGACAACCATCTCATTACACCTATGTTAAAAAAGAAAAAAGATCTGGAGCAATTTGGCAAACTGTCTTGGGCTTTAGACCCAAGACAAACCTCCAAGAACACAGTGACCTGACCGGAAGTGGTCACCAGGATTAGAGCCCTCAGGCAAAGCTCTTGGCTCTGCGGCCCTTAGATGTAGGCACCTTGACCTTGATGGCTCCCCTGGCCACGTCCCTTTCCTCACCTCCCCTCACCTCACAGGCTGCTCACACAGCTGAGCGGGATGTAGAGAGAAACAGCAAATCAAAGCCACGGCGAAGGGGGGCGACAGTGAGCATGAGGCAGGCTGGAGAGTCAGTGCCAGCACACCTGTGGAGAGTGACTGAACTGAGCTGTTCTGTCCTGCTTTCCTCCCACAGCTGTGTCGGTGTGCTGTGGCTTGTGTTTGCATCTGAAGACCCCTACCACAATCCCTGTCCCTTTGACCTTTCCCATTCTTGAAAGCTGAGAGAGAGAGACAGAGACAGAGACAGAGACAGAGGAAAAGGAGAAATAAAAGAAGGAAAGGAAGAGAAAACTTTTCCCCCTATTAGATTCTTACCTTGAAAAAACTTAAAGTAACTGAATGTTTTATCAACCATAAAATATTTCCAGGCCAGAGGGCTGAGACCAACCGGATGCCTCTGCAGGCACCAGATTCAGCCACGTTCAAGGCCACCCCATATCCTGGCTCACAGACCCTGACAGCCTGGCTCTTGGCCCTGGGTAGGAAAGCTGGGAACTCTGCAGAGAGGCCGTGTGGATGGTGCCGCTGCTTGCCGGACGCTCTGTGTCTCCACTTGAGCCGTGTGTGGACGCGGTGGATGCAGCCTCAGTGCAGCCTGGGGCGGGAGGCAGGGCGCTGGGCTGCTCAGGGTGTAGGCCGTCAGGCCCAGAGGGAAGGTGGCCAGGTCTTTCCCAAGCATCTTCTAGCAGGACTTGGTTTCCTTGCTGCTCTGTGAACCTGAACCCAGGAGCCTGTGCCCTGCCACACCTCAGTCTCCCAGTCTCCTGCTCAGCGGTGCTGAAGGAGTCCCCTGGGGAGAGATAAGGCCGGAAATAACGAAATCCCACCCAGGGCACAAAGAGACAAAGGAAGGAGGTCCCCACCCCCGCCTCCTGCGCTAGGCTAGGACTACCTTCCAGAAGCTCCAGGGACGGGAATTTGAGAGCCCTGTAAATGCACCCATGGCCTGGCCCTCAGCCAAGCCAACAAGGGAAGCGTAGCTGCCTGAAATTGCGCAAAATCCATTTGTCTGCTCCCTCAGCCTCCTCCTCCCCTGTTCCTGCTCCCCCAGATTCTGAGTTGGGCAGGTTAGGCTTCGTCACACTACCAGGCACGGAAGGTCATGCCAAGTCTCTCTTTTGTTCTTTAATTTCCTCTTTATCCTGCCCCCACGTCCCACTCCCAATACAGGAGCTCAGTTTACAGATGTAATAGATGTCCCTCTGGACACCTTCACTCTTTAAAATACAGTGCTGTTGTGAGCTTTAATTACATCAAGTAGTACATCATAATTTTTATCTCATTATTTGCATTTTAATCTTTTTCTTTCTCCAAAGTAGCTGTGCCATTTTACATCCTTCCCATTGAATGGGAATGGGGAATGGAACTCCCAACCTACTATGTCCGGTATGAGCTTGTGTTCTCTAAAGTCGAAGAATGAATTTTAGGAACAGCGGAGGTTAAGAGCAGAATATATTTATTGAGAGAAAAAAAGCTTCTGTCTAAACAGAGACAGAAGGGGTCCTAAGCAGGTTACCAAGGACTTTGTCTTTTCCAGGGACTTTTATAGAGTAAAACCTTGGGTTCAGGGTGGGGGAGGACTGGGAGCTCACAAGGCAGATGGGCATAAGGTGGGACATAACTATAAGCCAATAAGATCAATAGTTAGCCAATAAGATCAATAGTTCAGGTAGAATTGATTACATTAGGGACAAATGGGGAAGCAAGTCACGTAGAAAGCGGCATTCTTAGAGCAGTGACTCTTTCCTAGGGAGATGGGAACTATTTAGGGTATCAGTCCTCAGGATATGGGTGCATTTGTTTGGCCTTTTGTCTTGAGGCTTGGCCGACAGCATGAAGTATCAGTTTCCCTGCAGTTGCCAGGTGTCTGCACCGGCTCCATTGAGGACCTAGCCCTGTCTCACTGCCTATAATATTTCTAACTAACTCAACTGCCTGTAACACTAGGGAGACCATGAGATCCTAAAGGGAGGATCTGAGTCATTTATGTCATTGTTTTAAATTTGCATTTCCCTAAAGACTAATTGTGTATGTTCTTTGGTAATATGTCCATTCAAATTTTTTGCTCAGTTGAAAAACTGAGTTGTGTGTTAAGTGTTTTGTGTGTATTTTGTCATACATTTCATGTAACATAAAAGTTACCAGTTTACTCATTTTTAAGTGTGTAATTCAATAGCATTAAGTGAATTCACAGCATTAGGTAACCGTCTCCATCATCTACTTCCAAACTTTGTCATCGTTCTATACAAACACTTTATATGAATAAGCAGAACTCTATTCCCCATCTCCCCAATGCCTGGTAATCTCTAGTCTATATGTTGGGCCATATTGTTGCAGTCAGCTGAGTTAGTTAGAAATATAGGCAGTGAGACAGACAGGGCTAGGTCCTCAAAGGAGCCAGTGCTGATACTTTACAACTGTGGGGGAGACAGACACCTCCTGCTGTGGGCCAGGCCTTAAGACAAAGAATCAAACAAATACATCAACATCCTAAAGATTGATATTCTAATTAGTTCCCTATCACCCTGAGAAAGCCTGGAGTCACTAATCCCATCCCCCTAGGGGAAAGATCACAACTCTAAGAATGCCAGGCTTCTTCTGTGACTTGCTTTTCCATTTGTCCCTAATGTAATCAATTCTACCTGAACTGTTAATCTTATTGGCTAACTATAGTTATGTCTCACTTTATGCCCATCTGCCTTGTGAGTTGCCAGTCCCCCCCTGCCCTTAAACCCATGGTTTTACTCTATAAAAGTCCCTGGAAAAGACAGAGTCCTGGGTAACCCACTCGGGGACCCTTTTGTCTCTCTTCAGACAGAAGCTTTCTTTCTCTCATAAATAAATCCTGCTCTTAACCTCCATTGTTCCTAAAATTCATTCTTCGATTTTAGAGAACACGAGCTCATACCGGACATAGTAGGTTGGGAGTTTCATTCCCCTATATGAATATGGTAAGTCTATGTTTAACATTTTGAGAAGCTGCCAAACTTTCCCAAAGGGGCTACAGCAGTTTTCTCACTGGCAATGCGTAGGGTCTCCATTTCTCCATATCCCCCCCCCCCAAAATCATTATTTCCCACTTTTGTTTTTTATAGCAGCCATCCTGATAGATCTGAGGTGATGTCTCATTGTGCTTTTGATTTGCATTTCTCTAAGGAATAGCAATGTCAAGCAGCTTCTCCTGTGCTTATTGGCCACTTGTGTGTCTTCTTTGGAGAAATGTCTGTTAAAGTTGTTTGCTCATTTTTTTCCACATTTTTAAAAATTTATTTTGAAGGTAGTAGAAATACAACAGAACAAAGCCAATTGAGACAGTGCAATGAATTTGGTACAGAACTTCACAGCAGGTTACCGGGATAACAGTAATTGGTACCATAGTATATCTCATTATTTTCACAATAGTTGTCTAGCCAATTAAGTATAGCAAAATCAAACCAAAGACAGAACATTATAAAATCAATCAAAAGAGAATATTGAATAGAGTAAAGCAATTAACCATAATGAAACAAAACTGAAAACAACACTTGCTTTCAAAGAGAACATAGAGGAGACCCCCATATTTGCTATGTTGCATACAGTCATCCTGCCAAGAGATGCTCAGACCTCTGTCCCCAGTTGCTAATGGGGGGGAGGGTTGATTCCAAAGGTAGGCTCAAGAGACACTACTGGGTCTCTTCCTGGATCATGCAGAAGGAAGGCACTTACCAAGAGGGTGGGCGATTGCTTCTTTGTGCAGGCTCCTGGGTTCCACCATGGTGGCCAGATCTTGAGGGCCATTGTCTGGTTCTCTTTGCTCATTTTTAATTGGATTATTATTGAGTCTTGGGAGTTCTTTATATATTTCGCATGCAAGTGCTGTATTAGATATATACTCTGCAGAAATGTTCTCCCAATCTGTGCCTTATCTTGTCATGGAGATTTTCTCTTCTGTTCTCTTCCAGAAGGTTTACAGTTTAGGTTCTACATTTAGGTTTATGATCCATGTTGATTTCGTTTCATATATGACACAGTTTTATGTTAATTTTTTTCCTTTGGGTATCCAGTTTTCCAGCATAATGTATTGGAAAGACTATGGTTTCTTCACTGGATTATTTTTAAGTCATTTCCAAAAATAAGTTATTCATGTACGTGTGATCTATATCCAAACTCAATATTCTGTTCCATTGATCTATTTTGCGTAAGTTTATGCAAGTACCACACTGTCCTCCTTACTATAATTTTACAAAAAATATTGAAATCACATAGAGTCAGCTTGCTAAATAGTTCTCTTTCAAATTTTAAAGAACCTTTTGTGTCTCTATATGAATTTTAGTCTCAGTTTATCAATTCTCAAAAAAATCTGCTTGTATTTTTGTTACGAGACACATTTACTATACATATCAGTTTGTAGAGAAGTGACATCTTACAACATAGGATCTTTTATTAAAAATTTTATTTAAAGAGAGAGAAAAAAACAACAAAACAAAATGGTAGAAACAATTCAGAATTCCAAAGGAAAAAAAAGAAAAGAACAACAACAACAAAAAAAAAAACTAAGAAATCACTACTTGATAAATTACATACTGTCATCTTGGAAACAGTTGTTCAAGTTACAAAATTAAAGCATACAAAGTAGAAATTCAAACAGTGAGACTGTTAACAGTTCTGCTCAATGATCTAACAAAAACAGTAAAATGGCCATCTATCTTACACACTTAAACATATATGCAGTTATATCCTTTTTTTCATTTTAAAAAGAGTAAAATTAAACACAACAAAACAGAACAAAATGGAACACAAGAAAGCAATGTAAGCATCATAAATTTTAAATCAAGACAGAGATTTTCACTATCTATCATATTGCTTCTTGTTTCCTTCCTAATAGTTGTCCATATCTTCACATATAGAGAATTCACATGAAACAACATAGTATGGAACTGATCTGAACAGGATGAGGAAGGTGTTTTAGGTCTTCAAGACCAGACAATAGGAAAGCCAAGAATGGCTGTCATAGTGTCTCTCATTCTCTTCAAAATAGCTGTCCATACCTTCACAACATAGGACCTTATAAATATTGCATATCACCTAACTGCTTGGGTTGGTTTAATTTTGCTTTGCACTCTGCATCTTCAGTAATACGGGTCTTGCAAATATTTTGTCAGCCATCCCCTTTTCACACTTTTATGCTACTATAAATGGTATTGTTTTTAAATTCCAATTTCTATTGGTATTGTTTTAAAATTCCAGTTCCAGATTGTTCATTTGTAGTGTATACATTTCTAAATTTGTATATTGATTTGTATCCTGCAACTCACTGAACTTACTTTGATAATGTTTTTATAGACTAACAGGATTTTCTACAAATAATCATGTTGTCTGTGATTAAAGTTAATTTTACTTCTTCTTTTTCAATGTGGATCCTTTGTGTTTATAGTTTTTCCTTTTCTGATTGTTTCAACTAGTACTTCTAATCCAGTCTTGAAAAGAAATAATGGGATCAGATATGTGTCTTTTTCCTGATCTTCAAGGGAAAGCTCTGCAGATGTACTCTGCTACCCTGCAGGTTGCTCTGAATTCCTAATGGCTACCTCCTTCATGCCACCATCAAATCTAGGAATTAATTTTAGTGTGTGTTATGAATCCATATTACTTAGTTAATAACAAATGTGCCTTAAAATACAGTGACTTAAGATATTAATAATAGGGTATTCTTCTTGGTGTTTTATAGATCTGGAATTCAGCCAGGGCACACAGCACTGGCTCGTCTCTGCTCAGCACGTGTGGGACATGCTTAAAGTCTAGAGGTTGAACTCATCTGAAGACTTGGCAGAGGCTGGAGGATGTGCTTCCAAAGCAGCTCACTCACACAACTAGTTAGTTGGTTCTGGCAAGTTAGCTTACTTTTCGCAAGGGCCTCTTTGCACGTGGGCTCCTCCATAGTGCTGCTTGCATTTCCCGGTGACATAGCCACACAGTTCCCTCAAAGTGACCCAAGAATGAGAGCCAGAAACTCGGTCCTTTTCTGACCTAACCTCAGAAGCCACAAAACATCACTCCCAATACACTAAAATTCAAAACACCTTCTAAGCAAGGGAATTGGGTCCATCTGTTGAAGGGAGGAAGGTCGTAATTAAAGATCTCTTGGAAAATCACCACAGACCCTCATAGGGTCTGTCCAAGTGTATGGACAGCTGTGTAATACCAGTATTGAACACTGTCATTACCATACATGAAACATCACAGTTTTTATTTACTAAGCTCAAATATAAATTTAGGTCTACTTTGTTTTCCAGCCAGTACTTATGGTGAGTCATCAGTTAGCTTATCAGACAAGCTGCTGTCTTTAAGCAAAGGAAGAACTAAGAGAGAAAAGGGGGCTCAGAATCCGAAGGAGGAAGGCTGAGGGAAGAGAAACAGATCAAAGGAGAGAAAGGTATGTTGCAGAATACAGTAATTTTCTCAGTGGTGCTCAGGGGAGGGAGCTCCAACTCACGCTGAACACACTCAAGACCATTCTGATAATTTATTTTTATTGAAAAAGGGTCAAACAAAATTTCATAACAAAATAAGACAATAAAAATAGTTATATCATCTTCAAAGTAGTTACTCAGAGTACAAGATACTGACATAAAATTTCCCCAACCAATAGTAGCATAGACCTTCCTTTTCAATGAACTAAGAGACACTCTTTTGATCATTCTTGGTTTGAAGTTCACTTTTCTGCAAAAAGAATGGCTATCTGCACCTGCTTTTTTCTGGTTCCTGCTGCATGGAATATTATTTTCCATCCTTTGACTGTCAGTCTGTGAGTTTCTTTTCAAGTTAAATGTGTTTCTTGTATATATATATTTTTGGATCTGTTTCTTGATCCATTTTGCCAGTTTCTTTTAATTGATGAATTGAGGTCATTTACATTGATGGTTATAATGAATATGTATTGGCTTATCTTGGTCATGATATTTTCCTGCTGTTGGTTCCCTGCTTTTCCACTCTATTCAATTGCTTGCCTGCCTGATAGTTTCATTCTGATGTTGTTCTTGGAATTGTGGTCATTTTTATCTTTCAGTGCTCTTTGTAGGGTTGGTGGTTATGAATTTCTTCAGTTGTTCTTTGTCATGGAAGTATCTTATTTTTGTATCAATTTTGAAAGATAGTTTTGCAGGGTACGTGGATTTGGGTTGAAAGTTTCTTCTTTCAGGACTTGAAATACTTCACTCCAAGCATTTCTTGAATTGAGGGTTTGTGTTGAGAAGTTTGTTGTGATTCTGATGGACTTTCCATTATAGGTGACCTGCTTCTTTTCTCTAACATCTTTTAACATTCTGCTCTTATGCTGAATTTCTGGGATCTTGATTATTATATGTCTGGGTATCGATTTATTTGGTCATGGCTACTGGAGTTGTATAGGACTCATTTATCTGTATGTCACATTCTTTTCTCATGCTTGGAAAATTTGGTGCTATTATTTCTGCAAAAATTTTTAAATGTCATTTGTGTTGACACCTGTTTATTCATTGACACCATTCAGTTTTATATTATTTTTCTTTGCATTATCTTGCAGCTGTTGAATTGTTATTTCCTAATCCTTTGTTATTTTTAAGAGAACTTTCCTTTTATGATCACTGGCTGTAATCCTGTCTTCAAGGTCTGAAAGTCTGTCTTCAGTTTTGTTCATGTGGTTTTGTCAACTTTCAATGTAATTTTTAATTTCCCAGATATCTATTTGAATATGTTTCATGCATTCTATTTCTTTCCTATATTGATCATTCAGTTTCCACCCTTTTTCTATCATCTATTTTTTAAATCTATCTAGATTTGCTGAGCAATCCTTTTATAAATGTTGACTTTTTTAAATCTGAGAGAATATTTCTGATCTGATTTCCACCATAGCTTAATGGATTTTTTTTTTCTATAGTTACTATCATTTCAGAGATTCCAGGCATGTGTCTCCCATTTTCCTCTCACTGTCTCTTGAACTTGTTCTGTGTGGGCTGGAGGTCTGAGGTTGCATCTTGCTTCTGCATTTTGTCATTTTCTATTTCAAAAAAATTTTAATTTTGTTTTCTGTGTTGATCCTGGTAAGTTTTTCTAGTAGGTAGCTACATCACTAGTATCAAGTCCTCTCTACAAAAAGTCTATTGTTCAGGGATGTCTTTTTTGTAGAAGGTTCTTGGTTTGTATCTGTTCCAGATCCCACCTTCCCAAATAGTTAAGATTTGGATGGCTATCTCTGTTTGATTCAGTCCCCAGCCCTTTGTTGTTGGGCTGTGATGAGGTTATTACCTCAGAGCTTCTCAGTATTGTTACAGAAGGAAGAACAACTGATTACAACTGATATGACATCCTAACTAAAGTAGTATAATTAGCAATAACAATAGCATCAAGAACACAGTTTAGAAATAGACAAGCTGTGGTAACTATTAATTTTGTACCTTGAACCATAGGAGCAAAATCTACAGTTAAGTAATAGAACCGATTGTAAAGTAGGAACTTATTTGCAAAGTATTTCCCTTTGGTACAGTGGTTTTACGCTGTGGTGGAGGAAATTTAAGAATTTGTGTCTAAAAGGAAGATAACCAAACACAAAGTAGAAGCCAGGATGGAGAACAAAGGATGATCACACAAGCTTTGGGAAACTAGAGAAGAGGGAAAAAAAGAAAGAATGAGGGAGTAAGCAAGGGATTATCTAAACTTGGTCTCTGAGTTTAGGGGGTAGGATTAGCTTTCTGTGGCTGGAATTCTCCTGAGACGTTTAGAAAAAAAAAGAAAAGAAAGAAAGATAACAATTAATAATAATAATAATAAAGAAAAAGAAAAGGAAAAGGAAAAGGGGAGAGCCCCACCCACCTGCTTCTAATCCATGTGTCTTTGTCCTCAAGCACAATGCTGGCTCACATGACTGACTACCTATTGGCATATTGTTAATGTTGCTTCAGGTTTTTCTACCTCACTAGTCCTGTCTGTCCATCATTTTTACCCTAGTCTGGGCCCTACTGTGTGACTGGCATTCCCTGGTCACCTCGTCCCACTGATATGGGGGGAGGAGCTGATCACCTGTTCTCCTGTAAATAACACCTGTTGGCTTGTATTGTTACTGTTGCATGAAACATGTCCATGTGTCTTAGTTACTTTTCTCTTGTTGCTCAGACAAAATAGTTGACACCCAAAACAAAGGAAGGAAAGGTTTATTTACCTCACAGTATATGGAGGTTTCAGCCCATAATCAGCTGACTCCAAGGCAGGATGGCATGGCTGAGGGGCAACATGGCTGCTGCAGCAGATACCAGAAGTGACAAGAGAAAGAGAGCAAAAGGAAAAAGCAGACCTCCCTCCCTCCCCAATATTATATGCTTGGATACCTGTCCCTGAGCAGGCGTAGCACTCACACTGCTAATCCCCGTGCTAGACAATGAACCAATCACAAACGCTAGACTCAACTGCCTTTAAAACGCCTGCCCCTGCCATGCCTGCATGAGACTTTGGGGGGACATTTAAACATTAGTTGCACTGTGGTGATTGCCTTGATATCCTGAATCGATTGAAAACATTTACCTTTCATAGCCATTCTGACTTTGGAGAAGGACCAGCAGTTGCACAGTGCCAGATCAGTGAATAAGGTGGATGAGGACACATGTGGTATTTTCATGAGCGTGCCTTTCCACTGGTTGGTACTTGGCAGCAGCATTCACTGTAGTTTTGCTCACATCTCCTAAAGACGCTCACGAGAGAACTTGTAGAATGGCTTTAGAAAGTGGTGAGAATGATGGGATACATGCACTTGAAATGAGAAGGAGTATTTTGCAGGGAACTGCCTGGAGACCGGCATCTGGGCCAGGTCTGTTTGGGCCCGTAGCCCTGCCCTTCACCCCCAGGAAATCTCCCAGAGACCAGCATCGCGGCCTGTCTCTTTGGGACCCGAACCTCTCAGACCCGCAGAGTGGCCCGGGCTGTTTGGATTGAAAGTCTGTGCAGACCGGCATCTTGGTGAGACTGTTTGGGACTGGTAGGCCCACCCTTCATCCACAGGGAACTGTCCAGAGACCGGCATCTGGGCCAGGTCTGTTTGGGCCCGTAGCCCCGCCCTTTACCCCTAGGAAGTCTCCCAGAGACCAGCATCGTGGCCTGTCTCTTTGGGACCCGAACCTCTCGGACCTGCAGAGTGCCCCGGGCTGTTTGGATTGGGGATATTGTGGAGACTGGCATCTTGGCCAGGTCTCTTTGGGCCCGTAGCCCAGCCCTTCACCCCC
>PVJX010046160.1:0-12414 GCA_004027295.1 Dolichotis patagonum | reverse complement strand
ACTGATATTTCTCTTGCAATCCTGTTTCTGTTTATGTAGTAGGTTGCTCTGTGTAGTGGGATATGTATTAAGGAATGATATTTGTTTTAGAGAACTGCTGGTTGTACATGTTGAATATAATCAAGCTGATGTAGCTTCAGTAGATTTTGTTGAATCAATACCACCCAGGTATGTCTCTTTGCATAGATTTCTATTTAATATATCCTCAGCAGTGTCCACATAATAACCACTGCTCTCCAGGTGGTGAGAGTATTTGCCAATTACCTAGGTTTCTAGCTATTAATCAGCTCTGACACCTATTCTTTCAGTCCCTTTTAATCTGACCTGTTCTCCTGATAATGTCACCTAATCTCCTGAGATGCTGACCTGTTCTCATTTTGGTGAACTTAGCATTTCACAACTGTTAGCTGTGGATTTGTTGCAATGATATTTGCAACTATAGTTTGCATATTACTAACTAATATGGATACTGTCTCATCATTTATCTGAAGACAGAAATACAGATATAAATCAGTAATACTTGTATTGCAGTTTATTGTTTTAATCATTTAAAGAAAACCTTATTCTCAAATTTTTTTGTTTAGATTTAGTGATAACAATGAAAGTATCCCAGTTGTATTCAGAAAGTTTCACCATTGAGTTTTAGGAAAGGAACGAAAGTAACCATGTGATAAAATCCCTTCAGGTCAGAAGGTAATATTGCATGATTGATGACAACTCTCCTGTGGAAATTTTCCAAAGTTTACAATGTGTGCTTTTTCATGGAGACTGTTCTTTTAGCTTTTTCCCCGTAAGTTTTGCAGGAACTACATTAGAAACTGAACAGAGAAATATTTTGTGAGCTTTTGTTGTTTTTTTCAATTTAAACATTCTCACTGTTGTTTACAAGGGCTGGCATGTGAATCAAGGTCAAAGTACTTTCTCATTTTGTCTCTTGGTAACAGTTTCTGACTCTTTAATTTCACTTGAAAAGAGTAACGTGTATTCCCTGGAATCATAGCACAAAGTAATTTGTAGACATTAGAAAGAAGTCACTTGTCTGTGGATTTTCATAAACTCCATAGTAATGGAGTTTGTGGAATTAAGGAGCTGAGTGTTGATTTAATAAATCTAATTATTTTGATCTTTCACACTTCAATACTGTTTGGTGATTTTCACAAATGTGATTTAGATTTTCTTTTCTATTCAGTATTTCTCCTGAGTCAAATAATTTTTTGTTTATTTTATATTTGTGTTCATTGATCTTAACTCTGTATGTAAAATCTTTGTATTGTGTTTCAAATAAATGTTTTCTTGTTTAATTCCCATCTTCATAGATTTCAATTTCTTCTAATTTTCAAGGCTGCTTGATTTTATTCTGAGGAATGTTTTTCATTAACTCTATGTTGTTTAGTGTAAATTGCACAGTCAATCATTTTTCTCTTTTCTTTTTCAATACTTCAACAGTTCTAATAGGCAAGGAGATTGTACAGTCCAGATTGCTAAGGACATTCTTGTCTCTGAAGGTAACTGAAACACATTGTGATTTCTTCTTGAGAGGCACAATATCAGCTGAATTGTGAAACAATATTCTTTCATGTGGATACATTGAAGGTTGTCTTTCTTTCCTGAGATCCATTTGTCCACTAAGAATGTTGAACTTCAAATTTTTTCATGTTTTTATTATCCAAAGTGATTCCATGCTAACAATTATTAAATGTTCATAGGCTTTTTTTTTCTAACTTTCATCTACAATTGTTGAACAAATCAAAGGTGTGTTTAGCTTGTTTCTTTTTGGTATTGGAAATTGAACTCAGGCCCTTGCACATATCCACCCAGTGCATGTACCGTGGAGATATATCCCTGTTGCAAAAGTGTGATTTTTAAATGACTGTGAATGAATTTTAATTTTCATTTGGTGAGAGAGTTTGAAGAATGACCTCTTTGTAGTCTGAACTGTCCTTATTATATAACTCAGGCTGGACACTGTATATTTGGCAATTCTGAAATTTCTGGTAATCCTCTTACACCAGCCTCTCAAGTGCTGGGAGAAGAAGCATATACTACCCCACTGGACTGAACTCTTCCTTCTGTATTTAGTTACCTGTTACTTTGCTGTACCTCAATTTTCATTGCATTTCAAGCATTTTATATATATTCTTTCCCACAGTATCTTCCTTTACACCCTAGTACAGTTTCTAGTATTCAAGCACAAGGAGATAATTTGGTATCCCTGAGCTATAGGTTTATAGCTACCATTCCATAATTTCCTTGTCTATGGTACGGTCAAATGAACTTTTATTTTCATTACATTTTAGTAATTCATAAACCTCCGTTCATATTCAACTGAATATTTATATATGAAACTGGTTTCAAAACTATAAATGCTGTCTAGAAAGAAAGATGATCTCAGTGTTATGAATAACCAGGTGTTTTGTGAGTGGTGTTTTGCAGGCTCCCTGTATGAACTCTGCAATAAGTCAGTGAAAAACTACAGTATAAGTGGCCATGCATGGCAAGCCATGCTACAATTCTGTGGTTGCTTTGGCAGTGTATTATATTCTAACATCAGTGTTACTGAGTGATAGAATTTGAATGTACTAAAATTTTGATGACAACGACATACAGTTAATACCTTAAATAATGACCTCCATTTAGACTGTTTACAACAGGAGCTGAGATATATCAGATTGTGTGTGTCTCAACTTGAGGACGCTTGTCATTATTTAGGAGACAGTGACCTTTGAGGTTGTAGCTGTGAACTACACCCAAGAAGAGTGGGATTTAATGACTCCATTTCTTTTTTTTTATTTAAAAGAGAATAAAACAAAAGGGGGCAGTACAGAGCAGATAAGAACAGGACAACATAGGCAACACAGTACTTTATATTAAGTCAACTGGACATAAACAGTATCTAACACCATATCTTTTACTCTGCTATAGTTGAGCATAGTTTCAATTACAATAATATCAAACATAACACAATAGTATAAAGCCATGCATATAGTGAAAGAATTCCAGGGCTTTCTAAACTGAATAACAGAAAATGATCAATGGGTATTATAATATCTCATTTTTGATAAAAAAGAAAAAAATTTGTTTGAACTATCACACATATTCAAATTCCAATAAGACACAATGTGGTAGATAGAAACAACGGTAATAGAACAAAAAAAGCATGGTAGGACTGCTAAGAAGGATAATATTAAATCAGCAATAGCTGTTATAATGTTTTCTTCAAAACAGCTGTTCATATCATCACGTATGATATAGTCAAACAAAACAGGATAACACCATTCCAACTGATTATTTAAAACTTTGAAAAACTTCGAATCTATGAGATAAGGCCTCATGCTTACCATAAAGTCTTATATACTCTTATCAAATCTCATATTAGGGAGATTATATGGTATTTACCCTTGTGAGTTTGGTTTATTTCACTTAAGAGAATGGTCTCAAGTCGTGTCCATTTATTTATAAATATCTCAGTGTGATCATTCTTTATAGCTGAGTACTACTCCATTGTATAAAAATGCCACAACTTTTTTATCCATTCCTCAGTTGATGGGCACTTAGGTTGTTTCAAAGATCTGGCTATTATAAATTGTGCTGCTATAAACATGGGTGCACATAAATCACTGTGGTACGATGTTTTCAGTTCTTCTTGAAATATGCCTAGAAGTGGAATAGCTGGGTCAAATGGGACTTCCATACCAAGGTTTTGAGGAATCTCCAGACTGACCTCCACAGTGGTTTCACCAGTTGACACTCCCACCAACAGTGCAGAAGAGTTCCTTTTTCCCCACAGCCTCTCCAACACTTGTTGTTGGTAGTGTTTTCTATCTTGGCCATTCTTTCTGGAGTGAGATGGAATCTCAGTGTGGTTTTCATTTGCATTTGTCTCATGACTAATTATGATGAACATTTTTTCATGTATTTATTTGCCATTCGTATTTCTTCATCTGAGAACTGTGTATTCATTTCAGATGCCCATTTTTGAATTGGGTCTTTGAATTTCGAGGGTCTGATTTGATTAATTCTTTATAATTTTTAGACAAAATTCCTTTGTCTGAGATGCTGTCCATGAAGATTTTTTCCCAATTTGTGGGTTTTCTTTTCACTGTGCAGGAAACATCTTTTGACATGCAGAAACTCTTTAATAAGATGTGGTCCCAGTTATTGATTCTGGGAAGTACTTCCCGTGTAGTTTGGTTCTTGGTCATGAGTTCTCTTTGTACCCCTGTATATTTGAGTTTTTTACCTACTTTGTCTTCCAGCAGTTTTAGTGTTTCTGTTTTAATATTTAGATCATTGATCCACTTAGATTTTAGTTTAGTGTATGGTGATAGACATGGGTCTAGTTTTAGTCTTTGGCATATGAACAGCCAATTTTTCCAGCATCATTTGTTAAAGAGACTGTCATTCTTCCAGTGAGCATGTTTGGCCCCTTTATTAAAGAAGAGATGTTTCACTGAGTTTGAAGTTGTGGTTGTATCTACCAATCTATTCCACTGATCCTTGGGTCTGTTTCTATTCCAGTACCATACTGACTTTATCACTGTAGCTTTGTAGTATAATTTTAAGTCAGGGATTGTGATGCCTCCTGCCTTGCCTTTGTTGCTTAGAATTGCCTTTGCTATTCTAGGTCTCTTCTGGTTCCAAATGAATTTTAGGAGTGATTTCTCTAGATCTATGATGTATGTTAGTGGTATGTTGATTGGGATAGCATTGAATCTGTGTAGTAATTTTGGGAGAATGGCCATTTTTAGAATGTTTGTTCTTCCTATCCATGAACAGGGTATGTCTTTCCATTTTCTGAGCTCCTCTTCGATTTTCTTTTTCAGGGTATTATAATTTTCCCTGCATAGCTCTTGTACTTCTTTCGTGAGATTAATTCATAAGTATTTCATTTTTTTGGATGCTAGTGTAAAGGGTGTAGTTTCTCTTATTGCTCTCTCAGTACTTTTGTTGTTAGTGTATAGAAATGCTATTGATTTTTGTGTATTGACTTTGTATGTGGCTACCTTGCTGAATTTGTTAATTATATCTAGGAGTTTTTCAAAAGAGTTTTGGGGGTCTTCTATGTAAACTATCATGTTATCTGCAAATAATGATAATTTAACTTCCTCTTTTCCTATCTTTACTCCTTTTATATCTCTTTCCTGTCTTATTGCTCTGGCTGGTATTTCCAGAACTATGTTGAATAGCAGTGGTGATAATGGACATCCTTGTCTTGTGCCTGATTTTAAGGTAAAGGCTTTCAGTTTTTGACCATTCAATATGATGCGGGCTGTTGGTTTGTCATAGATAGCCTTTACCATATTGAGATAAAGACCCTCTATTCCAATTCTCTGTAATGTTATTATCATGAATGAGTGTTGGACTTTATCAAAAGCTTTTTATGCATCTATAGAGATGATCATGTGGTTCTTGCTTTTGGCTCTATTGATATGGTGAATTACATTTATTGTTTTACGTATGTTGAACCATCCCTGCATTCCTGGGATGAACCCTACTTGGTCATGGTGTATAATCTTCTTGATGATTTGCTGCATCCTGTTTGCCAATATTTTATTGAGAATTTTTGCATCTATGTTCATCAGGGAGATTGGCCTATAGTTCTGTTTTTTAGTTGAGTCTTTCTCTGGTTTTGGTACTAGAGAGTTATTTGCTTCCAGGAATGGTTTAGGCAGAATTGCTTAACTTTCAATTTCATTGAAGAGTTTCAGGAGTGTTGGAGATAAATCTTCTTTATATTTCTTGTAGAATTCTGCAGTGAATCCATCTGGGCCTGGACTCTTCTTTGTAGGCAAGGGCTTAATTACATTTTCAATTTCATTAATAGAAATTGGGTTATTCAGCAGTTTTACATCTTCCTGATCCAGCTTTGGTAGTTCATATGTATCTAGGAATTTGTCTATTTCTTCAGTGTTATCAAACCTATGAGAGTAGAGGTTTTGAAAGTAGGTGTTGATGATCTTCTGTATTTCCACTGAGTCTGTAGTAATTTCAACTTTTTCATTTCTTATTGCATGAATTTGAGTTTTTTCTTTCCTTTTTTTAATAAGGTTGGCCAGGGGCTTATCAATTTTATTTATTATTTCAAAGAATCAACTCTATGATTCATTCATCCTTTGTACTGTTTTCTTAGTCTCTATTGCATTAATTTCTGCTCTAATCTTTAAAATTTCCTCCCTTATTTTGGCTTTGGGCTTGGATTGCTCTTCTTTTTCTAGATGTTTGAGTTGTAGCATCAGGTTGTTTATTTGTGTTCGTTCTGTCTTCCCGATATGGGAACTCAATGCAATAAATTTTCCTCTGAGGACTGCTTTCATTGCATCCCACAAAATCTGGTAAGTTGTGTCTGTATTTTCATTAACTTGTAAATATTGTTTAATTTCTTCTTTAACTTCCTCTGTGACCCGCTGATTGCTCAGGAGTTTATTATTCAATTTCCATGTGTTTGTAGGTTTTTTGCAATTTCTTTTTTCATTAATTTCTAGTTTCACAGCACTATGATCTGATAACATGCATGGGATTATTTCAATTCTTTTGCATTTATTTAAATATGTTCTGTGGGCTAGCATATGGTCTATTTTAGAGAATGTCCCATGTCCTGCTGAGAAGAAGGTGTATTCTGATGTGGTTGGATGGAACACTCTTTATAAATCTATCAAGTCCATTTGTTCACAGGTGTGATTCAGTTCTGTTATGTCTTTGCTGATTTTCTGTCTAGTTGATCTGTCCCTTTGGCTCAAAGGTGTGTTAAAGTCTCCTGTTATAATTGTATTATTGCTTATTTGATTTTTCATTTCTGTTAGTATTTGCTTTATATAGCTGGGTGCTCTGGAATTTGGTGCATATATATTTAAGATCGTTATCTCTTCCTCTTGAAGTTTTCCCCTAACTAGTATGTAGTGACCTTCTTTATCTCTTTGCATCATTCTTGGTTTGAAATTCACATTGTCTGCAAACAGGTTTGCCACTGCTGCTTTTTTTTGGTTTCCTGTTGCATGAAGTATTGTTTTCATCCCTTGACTTTCAGTACATGAATGTCCTTTTGGGTTCGATGGGTTTCTTGTAGACAGCATATGGTTGGATGTTGTTTCTTGATCCATTCTAGCAGTGTGCTTCTTTTGATTGGTGAGATGAGACCATTTACATTAATGGTATAACTGTTATATATTGGTTATTGCTGACATGTTATCTTTCTGCTGTTTTGTCTTTAGCTTTCCATTCTGTTTAATTGTCTGCCTTGCTTGGTGGTTTTCTGTCGTGTGTATCTAGAATGTCTTTCAGTATTCTTTGTAGGGTTGATTTGGTGTTCATGAAGTTCTTCAGCTGTTCTTTGTCATGGAAGTATCTTATTTCTCCATCCATTTTGAAGGACAGTTTGGCAGGGTATGTCAGTCTGGGTTGGAAGTGGTTTTCCTTTAGGATCTGAAAGACTTCACTCCATGCTCTTCTTGAGTTCATTGTTTGTGTTGAGAAGTCTGCCATGATTCTGATAGGTTTTCCTTTATAGGTGATCTCTCTTTTCTCTCTAACAGTTTTTAGTATTCTACTCTTATGTTGGATATCTGAGATGTTGATTATTATGTGTCTGGGTGTAGTTTTATTTTGGTTATGGCTGTTTGGAGTTCTATATGCTTCACTTATCCAGATGTCTGTTTCTCTTCTCATGTTTGGGAAGTTTTCATCTATTAATTCTTTAAATATCCTCTTGATATCATTTGGGCTGTCCCCTTCTTTTTCATTTATCCCTATTAATCTTATGTTATTTTTCTTTGCATCATCTTGCAAGTGTTGAATTGTTATTTCCCGATTCTTTGTTATTTTTAAAAGATCTTGTCTTTCCTTCTCACTGGCTGCAATCTTATCTTCGAGGTCTGAAATTCTGCCTTCACTTTCATTGAGGCGGTTTTTACAGCTTTCAATAGAATTTTTCATTTCCTGTATATCTCTTTGAATCTGTTTATGCATTCTGTTTGTTTCTTATATTGTTCTTTGAGGGATTCTATCTGTTTGCTTTTTTCCTCTAATTTTTTAGTTGTGTTTTCACTAGATGCGTTCCCTATTTCTTTCACTATTTTTATCAATTCTTCTTTTTCCTGGGCAAGTATTTCTGGTTTGAATCTCTCCATAGCTTTCCCTATTTGCGTATTTATTTCATTTGATATCATTTTAGACATTTCATATATATGGCTTCTTTTTACTTCTATGTACACAGCTTCTAAGCTTTCTTGGGGAGGGCTAGGGCTTTGAGCCTGCCTTTTCGTCTTTCCTTTTGTCATTTTTCTATATTTCCTTCCTTTGAGCGGTGTTCCAAAGCTTTCTCTGCTTATGTGGCAAATTACCTGTTACACCCTCAGTTCCTGGAGGGGCAGTGGTTCCCCCACAGGCTCTTGGCTTCCTCACAGGGTCCTAACTCCCCATGGTGATCTCCTGGCTCCCTAAGTTGTAAGGCAAATGCTGGGTGTGGCCACTCTTGAGCCTGTGGAATCTCAGGCAGGCCAGGCCACCATGCTTTGACCCAGGCAGGTCTCCAGAAAGTTCCCTGCGAGTGAAGGGCCTACAGGTCCCAAGGAGTCAGGCCAGAATGTTGGTTTCTGAAAAAATCCCGGTCCCAAACAGACCTGGCCAAGATGCCAGTCTCCACAATATTCCGGATCCAAACAGCCCAGGCCATACTGCGAGTCCGAGAGTTTCGGGTCCCAAAGAGACAGTCCACGATGCTGCTTTCTTGGAGACTTCCTGGGGTTGAAGGGCAGGGCTACGGGCCCAAACAGACCTGGCCCAGATGCCAGTTTCCAGGCAGTTCCCTGTGGATGAAGGGCGGGCCTACCAGTCCCAAACAGTCACGCTGAGATGCAGGTCTGCTCAGACTTTCAATCCAAACAGCCCAGGCCACACTATGGGTCCGAGACTTTCGGGTCCCAAAGAGATAGGCCGAGATGCTGCTTTCTGGGAGACTTTCTGGGGGTGAAGTGCGGGGCTACAGGCCCAAACAGACCTGGCTCAGATGCCGATCTCCAGGCAGTTCCATGCAGATAAAGGGCGGGCCTACCAGTCCCAGTCACGCCGAGATGCAGGTCTGCGCAGACTTTCGATCCAAACAGCCCAGGCCACTCTACGGGTCCGAGACTTTCAGGTGCCAAAGAGACAGGCCGAGATGTTGCTTTCTGGGAGACTTCCTGGTGGTGACGGATGGCACCATTTCAAAAGAAGCTCTATAGAATTGTAATGTGGGAAACATATATGAATATTACTGCAACAGGTAAAGATGATATGTTTTATTTATTTATAAATGGCATTAATTATTGCTCAGTGATGTAGAGTAATATACTTGATAATTATATCATTTAGTTATATATCTCAGGCTTGTTTGTATTATAACATGTGTATAACTGGAACCAGTGATGTTTTAATGTAATATTATAGTGAATTTCTTTATTTCTGTTTCTGTAGTACAGGAAGAATATGGCATAATTAGCAAATTAAAGAAGAGGAAAAAAATTTCTCAATAAATCTAAGGTGATTGCCACACATAAGAGACACATAAGGGTCAGTGTGTGAGCATAAATATTACAAAAAAGGAGCCTGAAGAAATGAAATCATGTTATACTTTATTTAACTTCAGAAAAATATCAAGAGATACACTTGATTTTATTTTCTATTATCTGGGAATCCATAGAAAATTGTTTGAATGCAGGAATCAGAGGTAATGCTGATACTATGTTACAAATACAGTATCCAATATACCAGTTTAAAAATTGTCTTCATGTTCAAAATCTAGAAAATGTATGAGAGTAAATTTAAATATTATATTCAGATATGTAGGAAATGAACAAATTTTGAATTTTGATTGAAACTCATCTTCAAAGTATCCATTTATGTAGATGTATAAACACTGAGACTTTCATAATCTAAAAATCTTTTCACATAGAATCAGTATGCAAAATGCAAATGAATGCTACTGTTATGATAAGTACTTTGAAAATATCCTAGAGAATACTTAGCTGTTCATGTTTAAAATTCCACCTACATTGTTGATGGATACATAAAATAGAAACATAGTAATCAATATTCAGAGGTTTGAAAGGTAAAATAACATTTTTTTATATTGTTCCCGGTGTACCTCCCCTGGTATATATTCTGTTTATTTTTTTTAACTTTTGAGCCATGATTTTATACTATAGTTCAGGTTGACTTTGAACTTACTGTGTAGCCCATACTGGCATGAAACTCAAAGCAATCCTCTTGCCTCTACCTCTCAACTGTTGAGTAGCATGTGCTGTGTCATTATGGGCAATGATTCTATTCTCTCAGAATATTGTCAAATACATTAAAATCATCAAATGAGAGTGATCCATGCAGTGTGATGTTCAATGTAACATATGAAAGGGCATTTACAATATCTAATACAAGAATAATCTCACAGTAGCTAAGCTCTGGGAAGAGCCCAGATGACCATCACTGGATGCCTGAGTAAAGAAAATGTGTAGTCAGCTTTGCAAGGTGGTGCATTCATGCAATCCCAGCACTCTGGGAGGATGAATCAGCAGAATGACTACTTGAAGTTCAGCTTGAGTAAGTTCATTGTCAATAAGAATCTATCACAAAAAAACAAATACTAGGTCAGCAAATATAATGCAGTCTAAGACCTGTGTTTAACTCTCTACACTGAAAAGATCTGCTATACAAGGAACCATGTTACCATTTCCCAAGAAACAAAAAGAGTTGGACAGTAAGTGAAATAAATCAGAAATGGAAGATCTCATGTTTTCCCTTAAACGGGAAATGAAAATCATATTTAAGGAGTAAAAGTAAAGAGAGATGATACAAGAGCAGAAATCTTTACTTTATCTCGAGGAGAAAGATGATCAGGCTCAATAGACAAGGGGGACAATGAAGACCAGAAGTGCTAAAAAAAGTTCAATATTTCAGAGTCATTTGTACTGATCTCCTAAAATGATATTATGTATTGGAATCATATACCAATTTAAAATTGCCAAATGAAAACCATCCTCTTTAGAATTAATATACTTTGAAAGAAGTAATGTGGGGCAATGGGTCAGTTAACCATCAGAATTACTAGCAAAAATCAAAACAAACTTGTCATCATAAATCTCATTTGTTAATATGGAGCCCTTTCCATTGTGATTGATATCTTTCTTAGTATTTCTTTACAGATATGGTGGAGACAATTATTTGAGAACTGAAGAGCAACAATATAAAAGTAATGAAGATGTACAGACCTGCAGTGATTTCCAGTCCTTTCAGGAGCACAAAACAAGGAAGCCTGGAGAGAGGCCCTGCCAATATGGGCAATGTGGGAAGGACAGCTCTGATCTTAGTGAACAAACTCATTCTGGGCAGAAAAACTTTGTGGGTAAGAAAAGTGTGAAAGCCTACACAACACCTAACAGTGTTCAAACCCATGAGAGAAATCACAGTTTGGGGAACTCATATATACAAAAACACTGTGAGAATAGTTTTGATTCTTCATACCATATTGAAAAAGACGTTAGAACATATGATGGACAGAAACAAAGTATAACTGAAAAACATGCAAAAGCATTATCTCACAATAATTCCTTTAAAAAACATAAAAAATTTAACATTGAAAAGCAACGATGTGAATGTAAGCTATGTGGGAATGCATTCAGTGCACAGAGTAGCTGTAAAAGACATAAAAGGATTCACAGTGTGGAGAAACCCTATGTATGCAACAAATGGGGGAGAGCATTCATGAGAGACTCAGAGTGTAAAATACATGACAGAATTCACACTGGGGAGAAACCATATGTATGTAAGCAGTATGGGAAATCTTTCTGTCTCTATGGTCACCTTACTGTACATGAAAGAATTCACACTGGGGAGAAACCATATGTATGTAAGCAATATGGGAAATCTTTCCATCAAAATGGTAACCTTATTATACATGAAAGAATTCACACTGGGGAGAAACCCTATGTATGTAACTAATGTGGGAAAGCATTCAGTTCAGCCTCTGGTTATAAAGTACATGGTAGAATTCACACTGGGGAGAAACCATATGTATGCAAGCAATGTGGGAAATCTTTCTGTCAAAATGGTAACCTTATTATACATGAAAGATTTCACACTAGGGAGAAACCCTATGCATGCATCAAATGTGGGAAAGCATTTAGTACAGCCTCTCACTGTAAAAGACATTATAGAATTCATACCAGGGAGAAACCATATGTATGTAGGCAATGTGGGAAATCTTTCAGTCAAAGTGGTAACCTTATTATACATGAAAGAACTCACACTGAGTAGAACCTCTTTGGATACAAACAATGTGGCAAAGCATTCAGTATGCAGAAGTGCTGAAAATAAACCCTATCTATGTAAGCAATTTTTGATGTCTTTCAGCTATAGTAGTAGCTTTTGTGTATATGAAAGTATTCA
>PVJX010046159.1:0-12419 GCA_004027295.1 Dolichotis patagonum | reverse complement strand
GCAAGAACGAATCTTCCTTCTCAACTTCTGGTGTTTGCAGACGATTGGTTCTGAAAGCCAGGCCCTAATCACATCAGCGCTTGGTCGTGACCGTAGAGGAGACACTCCCCACTGGGGTGGCAGCGCTGCAAGGATGAGGGCAGAGGCTCCCCAACCCCATTATTCTTAATTAAAGTCGCTGCTGATGGAACTGTGACCTAAAGTAGAGCATTTCCGACCTTTCCATGACTGGGCTCAAATTTGTAACTTTAATTAATACTCCTTCTGCCAGTTCTTTCTCACTCCATTTCAGACTCGGATCTGATTGTTTTTGCAGGCCAATTACCTTAGGCTTTCAAAGATCATCAGAGTTAGAGTCCCACGGGCATTAGCCACCGCTTCTCTGGTTTTTTCCTTAGCGTGACTGTGTCCATTAAAATTCACTGCACGCTCCCAAACAAATACATTTGTGTACTTGGCAAGAACAAGACAGAACTGCAGACTCATACTCACCATATTCCATGTAGAATTTCCCCGAATGTGGCTCAGAATGGAAAGGCTGTTAGTTGACATCTCATTTTTTTGGAAGAAAATGAAGTTTCTTGACATTCTGTGACATTCCCCAGTGCAGGAAGTCAGCAAGCTTTAGCAAGACCCCTTACAGGAAGGGTAAGTGCCCTCTGGCCCTCCTCCCAGAAGGCATTGCATAAGAACCGCTGTGTCTGGGGTTATAGCGATCCATGCAGAATGGGAAGATGTTGTCTTTTTGGCCACCTGCACCAAGTTCCTTTTGAGCTCAAATTTTCCTAACCTAGTTGCAAGTGCTTCATAATCCATTTCATATGGGGACCGAGGGAGCTACTAAAAGTTCTAACCCCTCGCCCACTTAGTTGTTGTTTTATGAGACAGATTAAAAAAAGAAGTCAAAAGACAGAACCAGGTCATCCGAGATCAGAATTCAAAGACTAGTAGCCACCATCCTGACTCCAGGAACACACTGATTAGGTCCTCCTACGAGCAAAACAAGCTGTGGAAGGTGCTGTGGGGGACTCTTTGCTCTTAGGTATTTTACAGTCTGCTCAGAGTAATGAAATGTAGACACAGGGAGTGTCTATCAACTACCGTAGCCGAAGCTGTCACCCATCCTTACTGAGTCATTCACTTGACAGTGACCTGAGTCATTCACCCGCGATGGGAACTTTCCCTGTATGTCACATCTACTCTCCACAACAGCCCCTTTTAGGATGAAGACACCACAACCTAGAGACCCCAGATAAATGTCTAGGAGCACAGCACTAGGAAACAGTAGATCCCAGAACCAAACTCTTCTTGGCCCCAGGCTAAGGCTCAGTGACTTGCCTCGCTCTGGAATAGCAGGTGGCATTAGCCAGGCAGAAATGAGGGTGTAAAAGTAGAACCAAGTTGTGCAGGTGACCGCTGAGGCCACCACAGTTGGGACGACGAACTTGGAGTGCACAGCCGTTGGCCCGCTGTTCAGCCGGATTGTTGGGAAGGAGCCGTGACCAGTCTCACGCTCCAAGAGGACGGAGCACGTGAGGTCCACGGTCCACGTCCTCCACTGGACAAGTGCCCTAGCTCTTCCTGCCTGTACTCCTGGTCTCAGCAGACAATGGGGCAGCCCATAGGTGCAAGATAAGAAGCATCACATCACCAGGAGGGGAAGGAGGCGGCGTCTTCCGTGGCAACACCAACTCCACTGATTAACACCGCCCGCTCAGAGGCCCGGGCCGCCCGGAGGGGCAGGACCACATCCAGGCTCACCACGTGGTTTGCCGTGCAAGGTGCCACACTGAAAGACCTCAGAGCCAGGGCTGAAAACCCACAGCGCAGGAGCCTGGGAAGTCCAAGCTGCCGGGGGAATCACCGTCTGGCTCTGGGGAGCATCTTTTTGCCATGTCCTCACAAGGTAGAAGGGACAAACAAGGTCCCTGGGACCAATCTTATAAAACCACTCACCCATTCATGAAGGCTCCACCCCCATGAACTAACAGCCTCATCTCCCCAAGGGCCCACATCCCAGTGCCATCACCTTGGGGACAAAGACTTCAACTTATGAATTTGGTAGGGAGACACACATATGCAAACCATAGCACTAAATTTTGTGACCCCCTGGTTTCTTCACTTGTAAAATGGACAAATCTTCCTCTGTGAACCATTTCGGAAATTAATTCAAGGAAGAGATATTTATGAGGCACTTTCCGAAAACACAGCCTCTTGGAAAGTGCGCACTTAACCAAAGGCAGGTGAGGTTTCCATCTGCTGATGGCGCATCTGACCACTGCACTTGTCATCCTGTGTTCGAGGCACGCACACCACAGGCAGCAGTGATGAAAAACCCAATCCCCCGAGTTCCTGAAAACTCCACGCGCTGCTGTTTCTGGATACCAAGGCCTGAGTGCCTGATAATGCTGAGATTTTACTGTGTGAGCCTTTGAAAACTACCATGTGTTTACTTACAAACAGTGGTTTGCCCTTGGCTAATGCAAGGCTCATCTAGAATCTTTTCCTGACTTTATTTATTTATTGAACCAGGAATCGAACTCATGACCTCACGCTTGCCAGCCAGGCACTGTGCCTCTGACCTATATCCCCAGCTCCTCATCTAGAATCTTTTAAGTAAGTTTTTAATGTTTCCTATAATGCTTGAACTCCCTTGACTGGAAATTTTCCTGGTCATCCCTGCTGTGGAGATACATGCAGAGTCCTACCAACTGTGAATCCCTGGTCCTCAGTCTCCACCAAGTCCCTTACGCTCTCAGGAGACAATGATCTCAGGAGATAACGCTCACAGGTGAATCTCCCCCTGCCAGCTGCTGTGCCATCCTGGGTCTCGGGGGTCACCTGAGTTGCTCCTCCTCCTCTCCAGGTCTGCTTGAAACCTCTGCTCCGAAGAGCAGACAGATGATTCTGGGGCTTTGGGGAAACAGGACAGCCACACTGAGCTCAGAATCACCATCCCCTGGATGACTGAGGCTGAGAAGAGCTAAGAAACATACAGCAGGTTTTGGAAAGAAAAGATTAAACTCGCCTAGAAGAACCACTTTGTGAGAACCCAGCCACATTTCTAAGAGACATAGCATAGCGAGCAGATGCAGAGGCGGGGTGCTGGCTGGGAATGTCAGCATCTGTTCTGCCAGCGGTTCTCACCTCCTGGAAGCCAGGCAGGCACACACCATGGCCGTGACATCCGTACTCAACTTCGAGGTCCCAAGTGGCGGGACCGGTGAGAGAATGGCCTGAGACATCCACTTTGGCTCAGGGCTATGCAACGTTTGCAAGCTTTCTGGATGCAGGAGCTAGGAGAGGTCCTGTGCCAACCAAGAGGAGGGACTGTCCTGAAGGGCAAGTGTGGAACCAAATACCCGGATGTGTGGATGTTGGCTTCCTCAGGCCACCATAAGAAACGACCTCAAACTATAACTTAAAACAGCAGAACTACATTTATGCACAGTCCTAGTTGCTAGAAGTCCCAGATCAAGATGCAAACAGAGATACACATTCTAAAAACCCTCCAGGAGAATCTTCCCTCCCTTTCACAGCTCTTGTGGCTCCTGGCATCCCTTGGTTTATGACTGGACCACTCCAGTCTCTGCCCATCATCACATGACCCTCTTTCCTCTGTCTCTCTGTCCTTTCTTATAACATTGGACTCAATCTGGATGCAAATTCACCCTCATTCAGGAGGATTGCACCTCGAGACCCTTAGTTTAATTATATCTGCAGAAGACCCTACTTCAAAATAAGGTCCCCTTCTGGGGTGCTAGATCAACATGCTTGGAGCAGGTACAACCCATCACACACGGCTGTTGTGAAGCCCTCACTTGCTCCCGCATCGTGGGCAGAGAATCCCTCTGGTCATGAAAGGTCCTGGAACAGAGCAGTCTCCCAGCTGGGCCTCAGCTGGTACAGAACTTTATTTGTGGAGCTAAAAGCAGAGTCTCAGTGGTGGAAGCTACTGGAATCTGCAAAAACAGGGCAGAACAGGCATGTGGTGTAGAATCAGTGCTGTGCTGAGTGAGTGGTGAACAGTTTACGCTTGGAGACAGAGCTGCATGGGTGGGAGGATGACAGGTGAGACTGCTTTCAAAGAGGGGGCCACACGTTGGGGGGCTTATGTGCTTTGGAGATATGGATTCTCTGGGAGGTGACTGTATCAGTCAGCTCATGCTGCTGTAACAAAATGCCACAGACCAAGTGGTTGATGCAACAGAAATTTATTTTTCCATGGTTTTGGATGCTGGAAAATCTATGGCCCAGATGGTAGCCAATCATTTGCCAGCAAGTGCTCCCCTGTCGTCTCATATACAGCCACCTGCCTACTTGTGTCTTCACCTCTTCTCGGTATATTCACATAAGAACAGAGAAGGAGCAAGAGAACTCTCTAGAGCCTCTTCTGAAAGAACACTAATCCTATGGGATCAGGGCCTCAGCCTTATGACTCTATGTAATCTTAACTATCCCCTTAGAGTCCCCATCTCCAAATTCAGTCACACTGGAAGGAAAGTTTCGGGATATGGGTTTCAGAAGCAAACAAACATCCAACCATAATAATGGTAGAGTTTGTTAAGCAGAGAACAGGTGTCCTCAGATAAGACACTGCAGAATTTCAAGCATTCCAGGCTCTGGCCTGGCAGCGTACATGGACATCTTGATGATTATAACCTCCTGTATGGCTAGGTTCTGTGGGGCCAGCAGTCCCAATGGCCCACGCTGGGCTCTGTAAACCAACAGAGCAGGTTTTTCTCTCGAGGAAGCATCACCAGATGAAGTCGGGACTCCTGAGCCCCAGGACTGCTTCTGGCACTGCTACCCAGTGATCTTAACTTCTGTGGATCTCAGGTTCCTCCTCTGTTAAATTAAAGCCACAGGGGTAACAATCTTTGGGGCAACCCTATGATTCACAGAGGTAGTACCAAACATGGGCTGGGTGACAGGAAGAAGCTAGCCTGGAACTGAAAGTGTTCAGGGACTAAGTCCCATCCAGGCAACAGAGGGTTGAGGTCAGATTGAGCCTCCCTGTCACTTGTGACCCAAATCAGGCCATGTTCCAGATGCAAAGGGGGAACATGTGTATTTATAGCAGGGGAGCAGATTTCACCGACTGTTCTGAGCAACCCCAATGACAGATAGACATCCAACTCACAAGAAGCGGCCAGAGTCGGCAAGCAGGGTCCTAAAGGAGCAAGCGCACACCTAAGTGTACGTGGGTGCACATGCGTGTGTGTGGTGTGTTACATGTACACACTATGCTTGTGAGTTAGAGTCCCAGGGCTGCTGTAACAAATTCCTACCTATGCAGTGGCTTAAAGCATCTCAGTTCATTTTCAGTTGCCATAACAAAACACCCAAGACCAGGTGGCTCATAAAGAAAGAAAGCTTATTTGACGCGTGGCTCTGGGGGCAGGGCAGACCAGGACCAGGGTGCTGGCCTGAGGGTGCATGCACGAATTCCAGTCTCCCTTCCTCTCCCTGTAAAGCTGCTCTTCCCATGCTGGGGCCGCACCTTCAAGACCTCCTCTAACCCTAATCCCCTCCCAAAGCCTCTGTGTCCAAACACCATTAGCATGAGATTGGGATCGAATTTCCGACACATGAACTTTCTGGAAGGCCCATGCAAACTGTTGCAAAAAGCGACACAGATTTTCTCTCTTCCAGTTCTGAAGGTCCAAGACCCTAAACTCAAGATGCCGACTGGGCTGGGTTCCTTCTGCAGGCTCTTGGGAAAATCATTTCCTTTGCACCTTTCTCGGCTTGTGGATCTGTCTCTCTTGCCTGGTTCTTGTAACAACGCTTGTGACTACGCTGGGCTCTCCCAGAATATTGGGGTGATCTCCCCACCTCAAGATTCTTAACTTAGTCACATCTACTCATCTACTAAACCCCTCTCACCATGCATAGTAATGTGTCCTAATCCCCTAATCTGGGGATTAGGACATGGGCACCTCTGGGGGAGCAGTGTAACTTTACACGCACCTGCCATGGTGTAGCATGAGTGTTCCATACACAGGTACCTCCAGGGATAGGCAGCAGCCTGCTCTCTGCCCCTGGAGCTGGGAATGGTGGCTTGAAACTGTCACTAGAGGCCAAGTGGTTGGGGAATGCTGCAGAATCTAGGGCTGGGAGAGTGGATTCCACTTCTGTTCTGCTTCTTGGTGATTCTGTGACATCTTGCCCAAATCATCTCACCTTCTAACCTGAGTTTCTCACCTACATATAGAATGGGAAAGCACCCTAATTCTGTGACACACATGCACAAGGCTGACCTCAGGTCCCCCCTCACTGTCCCTGTCATCATCCTCACTGTGTCACCAGTGCTTTGCACAAGAATGGGCAGCATCTGTGCCATCAGCAGCAAATCCAGGCCCTGCCAGGTGCAGGAAGTGTCACCTCCCAGGGCTCCCTTGTGTAGAGAATGTTCCAGGCCTCCCTGCTTTCTAAACCCAACACTGCCAGGCTGAGAACACTTCCCTGTCACCAAGTCCTCACCCCAACCTCTGCCAAGGCTCGGATTATGCTTGCGCAAAAAAATATTTGTCACACAACTGCAGCAGCTCATATGTTCCGAAAAAGAGAGGGATCCGTCGTGACACCCCAGGGGAACATCCCCCGTGGAGAAGCTTCCCTCAGGGTCCACGTGGTGGGGGATATAGGCGGAGCTGGGGGAGGGAAGGCTGCAGCCCTGAGCCGGTGGTGGCCGCAGTTCAGCAGCTGTGACGGGCTCTGCTCAGGGAGGGAGCCAGGCGCACCCCGTTCCAGCCGGCCTGGCCCCTCACACAGTTCCTAAAGTCGAGGCTTTGTGCTGGAAACTGAGACTGATAGGCCACATTCCTTCCTTCTTTTTCTCCCTTCTTTTCTTCTCTCCCTCCTTTCTTCCTTCTATTTTTTGGGGCAGGAGCACTCTGGGGATGGGATGAGGCAATCACGTCACCACTGAGCTCCAACCCTGATCTCTTTCTTCCTCTTTCTTACTCTCTCTGTCTCTTTATTTTTCTTCTCTTTCTTTTCTTCCTTTTTTTTAAAAATTCATTTGCTCTTCCTTAGTACTAGACTTTATAATTGCAAGTTTATGGAAAATTGCTCTGCCCTCCTCCTACACATGTCCCCCATTGTTAATTGGTGGCAGGACTGCTGTCTAGCTACCAGCTAAAGGCCACAGTTGGCACTAGGGCTGCCGCTGGTGTACCTGCCAGGGGCTCCGACACGCATAATGTCCTGTGCCCGCCATGACAGTGGCCTACAGATCTTCTGGCTCATTCCTTTCATCTCTTCCTCCATCCCCCAAAGCCCTGGCAACTCTGATCATTTCACTGTCCCAGTAGTGTTGCCTTTTCCAAGTGTCATATCACTGGAGTCTTACACGGCATAGCCTTTCAGCCTGGCCTCTGGCACTTAGGTTCCACCATGAGTTTGTAGTTTAGTAACAAATGTCTCTTTCCTGCCGAATAAGGGCCACATTCTTACTTTATCTTATCTTCTCAAGGTAGCAATTCTGACTCATGCTCTGTATCTTAGTTACTTCCTTCTTCCCAGGGACAAAATACCCAACACTCACAACCTGAGGAAGATGCAATTCAATTTGGCTCCTGCTTCAGACCATAGTCAGCCGGCTCCAAGGCAGGATAGCTTGGCAGAGGGGCCTGGCGGAGGAACTGCTCACAGCATGGTGCACAGGAAGCAGAAAGTGAAGGGAGGAACTGGGGAGGGAGATGCACCTTTCCTGGTCCCACCCCCAGTGACCACCTCCTCCAACCAGATCCCACCTCCTAACTGCAAGTCAACCATGAGCCCCGAGAATCCAGTCCCCTTCCAAAGACCCCACCATGAGCATACAAGGCTTTGTGGGCACATCTAGCTATAAACCATGACACTCTTCTCCTAATGTCAGCAGGCAGAATGACAGTGAACACCCAAGGAAAGCAGGCAGTCAGAGATCCCTCAGTGATAGCACAGAGGCCCTCTCTGACCTGTGAGAAGTGCCCTCTGCTATGGGCAGACCTGTCACACTCACTCAAAAGGGACCATGTTCAAAGACAAACACTGTGACACTTTGGTTCAAGATAGAAGATTTGAAGTGCTCATGGTTTCCTTCGGGACTCCAGAGAAAGTTCGCCTCAGTGCCCCACTCTGAAGGTCACAGTCATCACAGAGTCCACAGCAGAAGTTCTCTGATACGTGGTCTCGTCTCACCTGAAATGGAAGCTCCTGGGTCACCTGATCTCTGAGCCCCCAAAAAAGACCCTAAGTCATTTGTTTCAGTCAAACAGCCTGACAGTGAGTGTTGACTGTCTAAGCCAAGGAAAAAAGTCCACTCCAAGGATGGACCACAGGTCCACAGGCAGACAGGCCCAGACAAGTCACAATGACTGGGCTTCTCCCAAGTGCTTGGGCCCCACACTGGCTGAATAACAGGCTCCCCACCCATTGCTACGTCCTGAAGTAGGGAATCAACAGGTGGACCCTGGAAGGCTGGAAGAGTGTGGCCTTCAGAGGTCACAGTTCTGGGGTGGGATCGAGCATCACTATGGTGACCTGAGGCACCTCTGCACCATTAATCAAAGGGTTCAATGAAGCAGGGTCCTCATTGGTGCAAAGTTTAACAAGGCACCAAAAAGCCAAAGAATCGAGGTAAACTCTTTGATCAAGACAAACACTGTATTTAACGTCAAAATGAATGCCCCAAAAAAGCCTAAAGAATAAAATATCCAATTTTTCTAAAGGCAGTGGCTGCCCTCAGCACTTGCAGGCCTCTGACCATGAATGCCTCACCCTCCTCACCCTAACCCCACCCTAAAATGAACCCACACATACGAACATGCTCGGAAAGCGCAGACAGCGCTTCCAGGGCAAGTTCAAGCGTGTTCTGAGTCCACCGTCGCTGCAGATGAGCAGCTGCAATTCCAGGTGCAGAGAGCTGGGCTCCTGGGGCTCGAGAAGGAGCAGAGCTGAGAGATGGGTTGGGTTTCCAGACACGGGAGAGCAGGAGGCGGCTCTGGGTGAGAGAGCCAGGGTCAGCGAGGGCTCACCCGGGGACAAGGACGCCGGATAAGGGCAGACGGGAGGGGAGACCTGTGTCTGGATTCAAGCAGAGGGCGCGGGTGAGGCCCAGAAGGAAATACGGCACCCAAGGAGCTAAAGGTCTCTCCCAAAAGAGAGCATTTTCCTAAGCACAGTTACCTACCATGTTCAGAAGCAAGAATTCGCAGACAAAGGCAACGCTGCTGCTGTTTTGTAAACATGTAACTTATTTTTCTACTACAGAAGTAACACAGGCTCTTCGGTTTGGCTTAGTTGGGTTTGGTTTGGTTTGGTTGGGTTTGGTCTTGTCTGGTCTGGTGGGATGGGAGGGTACTGGGGTTTGAACCCAGGACTTTTGCACTAAATTCCATCCCTAGCACTTCTTTATTTATTTATTTATTTTTTATTTTTGAGACAACTTCTTGCTAAGTCATTAAGTAAACTTGTGATCCTCCTGCTTTTGGCCTCCCAAAGTGCTGGCATTACAGGCGTGCCTGGCTTAGTCTCCTTTTATTAAATTGGAAAATTACAAAAAGTTTTGGCGAGGCGCTTCCAGAACTGTGATCCGTTCTCTTCCCAAGTCCTCCCAGAAGACTCTGTTCCCTACCAGAAGCCAGTGACATTCGGAGGGCTGGTATGGCCATCTAAAAATATGGGACACTCAAAAGTCGGGTTTGTGGAAATAGTAACTTGGAGAACGCAAAATGGCCCTGGGAGAGGGGAGAGGGGTTTCCTTCGAGAGCTCTTGCACACGGCAAGCACCGGCTACGGACGGAACCTACTGGGTCAGCCTCGCCTGTCCACAGCCTACAAGGTTGCCGATGAAGCTCGCTCTGAGGTGTTATGGCCCTCCAAGCCCTGCAGCTGCACCGAGATCCCTTCTCCAACTCCTGCTGCCGGCTGCGCGGATGGAGAACGTAGGATCACTTCCGGTTCTTCCAGATGGGCGCCGTGCTGCACCAGGTGTGCAGGGCAGCAGTGGAGATGGTGCTCCTGGCTCTGTGGTCACCTCTGTCTGAAAAGCGTCAGGCGCTTTCCTGAGCACCCACGGAGCTTCTCTTTCTATTAACAGCTACTGGGAACCCTGGGGACCAAGCCAGAGTGAAACCTCTGCAGCAGATGCTCAATTTCTTTCAGGCATTTGACTAGGCAAGATTTGTGCTGCACAGCTCCCCGGTGTGAGAGCTGATAAAATGGCCATTAACTCTACTTATATAAATCTTTAGAAATGCAAGTCAATTTGTCAAAAAAAAGACGTCAATTCTCCGCCTTTAATCAGCTGAGGGTAACAATCAGCACCTCATTCCTCATCAAAACACTAACCATGAGCTTCATTCTGGAGAGGACAGATGCAAAGAGAGAGTCTAAGCCTTCCAAGTGAAAAAAGACAGGGAAGACACAGGGCCTCGGGGACAAAAAGTGAGAGCTAGAACTGGGCAAGTAGGGTCAGTCAGAGAGGGAAGGGACACTGCCCGACAGAGGACACCAGAATCAGGTCCAGGCAGATATGAGGCTGGAACCCTTGTTTGATCAGAAAACAGGTGCCTTGCTAAGAATTGTCCTAAGGCAAATCCGAAGTGTGAGTTGTCAATATCTCCTCAAACTCTCCCCATATTTCTTTAGCATCTTAAACAGTCTTCTAAAGTAAATGCATTCTTGTGTTTTACAGACAAAAATAAATAAAGAAAAAAAACTAAAGTCCAGACAGATTAAGTAACTTGCCTGAGGTGGCACAATCACCCGGGGCAGTCTCAGAAACCCTTTTTGTGACCTCTGACACTGTAAATATTAAGTGTGAATAGTGAATAAAAATGCTGCATAAGAACGTGAAACCAGCATTATCAGTGTCAGGCCAGAGAGACGAGATGTGCTCTTTAAGCATTAGGGAGCCGTCATGTGTTCTCAAGGGAATGGTGGAATGATACAATTCTGAAAAATAATTCTTTAGGCCCACGGTGACTTGGAGGAAAACAGAGGGTAAGACACACCAAGTACAAACATGAGATCCAGGGGACACGGCCCAGGAGAAGACATTTACCTGGAGGGGACGTTTGAGACTGCATTTAGAGAAGGGGTCTCCAGAAGCTGCTGACCACTTTGGAGAGCTCACAAGGGACAGAGTACCAGTGACCCCAGGTCTATTAGGGACAATAGTTCCCAGCCTTGTCTGCCCCAGTGCAGGCTTTGGACAGGGACCCATCTGGTGCCCACTTTGGGGCAACTTAGAAAAAAAGATGAAAGATTTGAAATGCAACTTGTTAAATTCCAGCTTCCATGTTAAGAAAGAAGTTTCAAAACAAAGTCAACAAATCCATCTTCTTCTCCCAAAAGCCCGGGTGTGCGTGGGTACATGGCGACATGTTGTCTCCAGAGGGGGCTGCAGAGATGGAAAGAGGGTGGTGCCCTCCACACCTCCCTCCCCTCTCTGCTCCCAGGAAGGGACAAGAGGCAGCTGCATGCTCCATACCAAAGGCTACCTTGGTCCTGAACAGATGGAGATAAATAAGACACTGCATCCGCCCTTGGACATAGGACGGGAGGTACAGGACTTGCCTAGAACATGCAGTCAGGAGACAGAGCTGAGGCTGGAGCCCAGGGCACTCCAGAAATGACCAGAGAGCCACTGGGAGAGCCGGGAAGTCGCTGAGCTGCTACCCACCAGCCTGTCACAGCTCATGGTAGGAAGGAGACCCAGCTAGACAGCAGGAACTAAAGACACAGTGGACAGGGTTTATTATCCACGATGATTTAGGGCCTACTATATTCAGTCCACTGTAGGCTAAAGCAAATCAAAAAATACCTGGAACATTTAAATTACAAAGAATTACTGCAGTAAAAGGCCCATCGCCGTGAGTTCCTCTCCAAATACTCCCTCTCGCCTCAGGTTCACTCAACCTGTCCTTCCCGCCGCTTTCTGAAGCAGCTCCGAAGTCCTCTTTTGTGAATGTCTTTTGTTGTGCTGTTGTGGTTGCCTCGGTCAACACAGAACATTTCCCTTTCGTGCTCATTTTGACTTTGGCAAAGAGTGAGAAGTCACACGGAGCCAGGTCCGGTGAATCAGGTGGATGAGGACGCAGCTTCCCTGCCTTTCTGTCCGCAGCAGCACTCGCTGTATTTTTTTTTTTAATTTAAAAGAGAATAAAACAAAAGGGGGCAGTACTGAGCAGATCAGAAGAGGACAACATAGGCAACACAGTACTTTACGTTAAGTCAACTGGACATCAACAGTATCTAACGCCATATCTCTTACTCTGCTATAGTTGAGCATAGTTTCAATTACAATAATATCAAACATAACACAATAGTATAAAGCCATGCATAGAGTGAAAGAATTCCAGGGCTTTCTGAACCAAATAACAGAAAATGATCAATGGGTATTATAATATCTCATTTTTGATAAAAAA
>PVJX010046158.1:0-12412 GCA_004027295.1 Dolichotis patagonum | reverse complement strand
CTCCCTACTATTTTTTTTTTTTTTTTTTTTGTCTTTTTGAGACAGGGTATCGCTATGCAGTTTGGACTAGTTTTGAAATCACTTTGTAGCTCAGGCTGGTCTCGACCTTGTAACAATCTTCCTGCCTCAGCCTCCTGAGTGCTGGGATTACTGACATGCACCACCATGCCCAGGAGACCGCCCTGCTATTTTAAATATGTTTTTCAAGTTTCTCTCTATGTGTGTATGTGTGTGTGTTACCCTTATAATACACTTTATTTTTTCCCCCAAAATGAGTTCCCTTTGCTTTAAATGCCCAAGAGTGTCATCCTTGGACTACTTGCCTGAGGCATCCAGTGATACAATCAGCCTAGAGATCAGACTCTGGCCAGTTGTGTCTTTTTCTTCCTTTATAACTCACTCTTCCTATACGTTACTTGAAATACCTTAACTTTCTAAAGCAGTCTTAGAAGCAAACTTATGCTAAAGCCTTAATGTATTCTTCATGATCATATTTCTTTTCAAATTTGTTTTTAGTTCAAAGGGTAACTTCTAATGGTGGTGATTTTCATGGGGACTATTGGAAGGAATACTTTTTAATACATGACTAGATCACTTAACACCTTATAAATCAAATCATGCTGAATCCATCTCTACTCAGGCCTGGTCATGGGTAGGTGATTAATGAATATTTTTCATGCTAATGTCTCACAGACTAAGGCTGCACCCATAACCACATAATCATCACAGTGGAAATTCTGACTCAGCTGTGATGTTTGATAGGAAGGGCCTTTGCACAGTGCTTCAGACAATCCGTGCAAAGGCTGCCGTCAATGGCCCAGTTTTGCAAGTCTTTCCAAAAGTCCTACAGCCTGCTCGCGTGTCCTCACTTAGCCCTGTCACATCTATTTAAATTTTTTCATGGACAGTACTCACAATCATGGGACATTAAGGTACATTTGACCTTGGGCAGCCTCCTTGCTGGGAGTGAATCAGTGTCATGAGATTCCCCTGGGCTCTAGATTCCCAGCGGGAGTTGTTTCTGTTCAAAACATTCCTCTGAGGAAAAAGGCACCGGCTCTCCAGAGGTGCCCATCTCTTGCTCTTGATCTGAGTAGCCCAGGGCATGTCTTCTTACACAGAATGACTCTCTTCATGTGAGATGAAGGTTCCGTGAATTTTTCTTAAAGAATGGGTGAAGACTCTCTAAGGAGTCCTATGTCTACCAAAGAAGACTTTATTGAAAACATCTCAAGAAAATTAAGACATAATTCAATTTTAAAGCACCCAGGTTTTGATCTTTAGCACTTGACACAGAGGAGCAGAGGTGTTTTAGGCCTGACTCCAAATGTTTCCCCATTTTGCTGTTCCTTCTCTAATTTAACCTCTTAAAACACATGGTTGTAGGGTCATTTCCCTCACATCACTCCTCTCTAGCTTGGCTTCCTCCCTGCATTCCCAGCTTCCCTGGAACTGCTTTTGAAATTACAGTGACTACCATGTTGCTAGGATCACTGGTCCCTTCTTTGTTGTCATCTTCCTTGCCTTTCAACAACATCACAGAGAGATGACTGCTTTTAATTTTCCTTGCCATATTATTTTCCTCTCAGATCAGATGACTCTGCATTCCTTATTTTCTTCTTTCCAGCTCATTCCCCACCCATTGCTGGTCTCTTCTCCCTGTTTGCACACTCCAGTGTTTGTCTTGTAGCCTTGTCTTGCATGACTATAATTTTTCCTTGGAAATTCACCTTTTGCTGTGGCTTTGAATACCAATTTTATGTCAGTAACTCCTTGGTGTGTATGTCTATCCTAGCCATATGTCCTGAGTTGCAGGCTTTTTATACACAATTTGAATATCTACTTAACATTTCAGACTTAACTTATGCTAAATAACACTCTATGTATTTTCAGCATCAAGCTTGCTTTTTTTTCACTCTGATTAAATATCTTCACAGACTTTATCAGAGCATTCTGAAGAATACTGCAAGCTTCCTATGTCTTTGGTACCTTCTGGACTCCTTTACCTAATCAGGATGGTTCCGATGCTGTTTCAGTGCTCACCTGTAACTTGGGGGGACTGGTGGGATGAAGCCGCTTTTCTCTCCTTGGAGCTATACATACTATGGATACAGGACACCAGTGACCCAAAATAGAAGGAGGAGTTCCTTGGGGCCAGATATGCTTATCTTATCCCAAATGGCCCATTCAAGCCCATTTTACTTACTTTTTCTTGAAAAAATTTCCTCTTAAACTACCCTTGACCTTTTTAATTCAACCTGTAAGTTATCTTTGTTGGATATTCCGGCATATATATATATGCCGGAATATATATATATATATATATATATATATATATATATATCTCAGTTATTCAAGGAATTGTGGGATTGTTATCCTCTAATCTTTCTTGAAACTAAAAGAATACAACCATGAACAATATGTTGTACAATCAGGCTTCTTGCCACCCGAACATTTTAAATGAATTGTCTTCCTTGCTCTCTGTCTGCTGACTCACAATACCCAACATTTACTACATGAAGGAGGAGAGGTTTGTTTTGGCCTGTGGATTTTAGAAGTCTCTGGGAATAGTAGACTGACACCAAGCAGGAGGGACATGGAGGGAAGCTGCTCATATCATGGCGGCCAGGCAGTAGAGAAGAAAGGGGACAGCTGGGGAAGGGGATGCACCCTTCCAGGTCATGCCCCCAGTTGCCCACCCTTCCATCTAGGCCTCACACATTTGACTGTAGCACCCTGTGATCCAGTCACCTCCCAAAATCATCTCAATCTATGAACAAACGAGGCCTTTGTGTAGCATTCTGCATTTAAACCCTGACACAGAAGATTCATGTATATATATCAGCCTGTTTTGGTCAGTATAGAAAATGCTTTTTTTTCTGTATGTTTAGGTTCTAAAAAGATTTTATATATCAAAAACTCAGAGTGTGAGGGTCATTAAATAACTTTCTGAGCAAGTATATGCAAAATAAGAATAAATATATCTTTAAAATAAGAGTAGTTCATAGGTAATTAAATATTTATTAGATTTTGATTAATTATATTTGGGTTTTGCCTGTGTATCCTGTCACTCATACTTTTAAAGTGGTTCAATAAATTTTATTCCTTTGCTTTTAGGAATCAAAACAAAAAAGTAGATAATCACCTACGATCTTAACCTGATGTCTAAAATCCTAAAACATTCTGGGCCATACCTCTATGTTGGCGACAATGATTCACAAGTACTTAACCTTTAAATGGTGAGACTCTCAATTTAGTCTCCAGTGTTTAGTATGATCTGGTTTTTAATATTTGTTTTCTCATCATGGTTACCTGTTAATAGCCAACTGTAGAAATGAGTGACTTTTAATAGTCAAAAATGTTACAAAGAGGAAAATCAAAGCGAGAGAGACAAGTGGCTTCAGCTTTTGACAGTGGAGCCGCTGGCTGCACCAGTGTCTGAGGCAACTTTGGTGGTCTTGCAGTACTGGAGAAGAGTCTTCTGGCTGGACAATGGGCGGCATTTGTGAATTTGCCCGTGACCTCTCTCCTTTCTGCACCGCCAGTCTCCAGTGCCATCATTAATTAGTCTTCAGGTCTCCTGTTCGTCTGCTTAGAAAACAACTCAGATAAGCCACGTTAATAAATCGGGGTGGCTGAGCTGCCTGGCCCCTGGAACCTGGACTGTGTGGAGACGGTCAGAGGGCAGCGCTCTCCTTTGATCGTGTGGAGGAGTTTAATTCCCAAGGCCACACGGGAGTCCCGGTTTGTAGGACTGCATAGAGGACCTGTGAGCACCGCAGTAGAGCTGCTGTCACTTTTCCTGGTTTTAGTTTCTAATTTCAAAACCAGGAGGCTCAGAGGCTTGGGGGATAGTGCCACACTTTGCTCCGTCTTTCTCTAGGAGTTGACCTGTGAATTCTCACAATGGGTGGTGAGAATTTTTATTCCTTCAGCAGAGGAATAAAAATCATTATTCTTGTGTTCTACACAGGAGATTCGCATTATGACAGATTCCCATAAATGTAGTCCATAGCATCGCTAGCACATGATTCCCAGCCATGGGTCCCTTGTTGTTCCAGCGCTGACATTTCTCCCAACCAATGTCACTAAATCATAAAAACAATAGGTAATATTTATGAGCCTCCCCACTATGCCAGGCACTCTGCAAACTATTTTATATGCATTACTTCATTTAATTACCATATCATACCTGGGGTGGAGGGTGGGTCCCATTTTGCAGAACAGTTTGACGGGCATGGAGTCCATCACCACACTCAGAACAATGAAGATCTGCAGTGAGCAACCCCTTTAATGCAGGGAAGAGTGCAAGATACACTTTGGAACTCTTGGAAACAAATTTTGCCTTCAACTTTGCTTTGGCCACAGAGAAGTAACTTTGAAGGAATTATTGTCATGTCTTCATTTACCCTATTACTAAATTATAAGCATGCCTCATATTATCTGTGTTTATGAAAAACTGTTCTATAAAACTAGAATTATTGGAATTTGGATGTTTTCAAAATTTAAGGAATCCAAACCTTTAGCAACTTATGGGAAATTCTCTCTTTCCTTCTGGTCTGTTCTTAGTTCTCATGCTGCGGTGTGTATGTTAGCCTGAGGAGTCTCTAATTTCGTAGTTCTCGGTAACTTGCATGTTTGTGAATTTTTGCAAAATCTTTTTCAATTTTCACTATTGGAGAATTATTAGACAAAAGGCCAGGGCCCTTGATGCTTTGAGACCAGTCCTTTCATAGTTTTTGCTTCTCTTTATTTTGAAGGAACTAAAAAGTGAAATATTTTACCTGTCCCAGATCAATTGTTTCTCCATCTCTAAGAGGAAAATTAAAGATGATAGATCACCCTTTAGAATGAACTAATTATTTTCCCTTGGAGTTCAGATAAACAAGGAGTGACCAGGAGCCTACATACTTGACAGCCAGGTGTAGAGCACAGCTCGGCCCACAGTACCAGCTCAGCAGATACATGTTCTTGAATGAGTCTAATTCTGAACTTCTCTTCACAGCAAGTGAGAAACAGATGATGGTGGTGTGTAAGGAGTCCCCAAAGGAGTATCTCCAGCCTTTCAAGGACAAGCTAGAGGAGTTCTTCCAGAAAGGTAGGAGAATTTTTCCAGCCAAACATCTTGGATACTATAGCAACTCTTTCTGTGAGACCTCTTGCATTTGGGCTGCTCTTCCCAGAGTGGTTACGTCCTCGGTTTAGATGGAACTGTTCCGTAGATTTTATGTTACCTCTTAAGTCCATTTTATTATCTTCAACCCTTTAAAAAGTTTTTCCTGTTTCTGTACAATGTTTGAGGGCAAGCTTTTTGGCTCTTCCTGGAGCTCCACGGGACTCTCAGTAGATGTTAACTGACAAACGAGTGTGCGTGTAAGCTTATGCGGTGAAGCAGCTCAGATTTGGGCTCAGCTAGGCAGTGGGTGGTGATTTCTTTCTGATTTCATTACTGTGCCATCTTGAGACACCAGCGCTGTGTGCTATGTGACTACAGTTAGGTGGCTTTTGCGTGGGATTTATCAAAGTAGTAAATGCATTGCTCTATAATTTTACCACGTAAATATAACCTAAATGACCTAAAGAAAAACATGGAATAATTATCTTTGCTGACTCCAATTCATAATGTCTACTTTAGACATATGTAGAATTAACTGAAACTGAGGTTTTTGTGTACCTTCATTCCATCTCTATTTTTACTTACTATAATTCTGCAAGTAGAAAAATCTCTAATATATATCTTGGGGCTGTGATTTACCTGTATGTTATAATGTCCTTAGAGTTTTTCCTCACCAAACCAACTAGCATCTTAAAAAGACTTGTGTTGTGAATTCCATTATTTTGTCAGAAAGGAAGGCATATAAATAGATCTAGAACATTTAAAATCTTCTTTGATACCATGGAAAAGGAAGTTACACCTACCAGGTTTCTCAGTTCACCGCTGCTCAAGGCAGCAAGGGCCGCTCTGGCAAAGCCCTGAAGCAAGGGTTCTCTGTTCTTCTGTGAAGCAGAGGATGCTTTCAAAACTCTTGATACCCAGAACATTCTCTAGATCCATCACCAGCATTTCTAGAAGTGGAACCAGAGTGTTTTTACAGTGTGGCCCCCTAATTGAAATTCACTATTGTCACTTCTTATTGTATATTCAGGGACACATGTTCAGTGTCTGCTGTATGTAATGCCCTGACATACTCAGATGAATAATACTACTTTCCCAAGGCCTGGCTTTCTGGGGAAAGCTCTGTAGCTGAATGCTGTCAGCTCCCTAAAACAACAGACTGAAGGGAAGGTGGAAGGACAGTAAGAGTAACATCAAGCCATGGTTGGGATAAGAATCAACCAAAACAAGACAGAAAAACAATTTGAAGAAATTGCCATCCTGTTTAAAAACTTAAGATTATAAGAACAGGTATAATATTATAGGAATCTTAAATGTCCCCCAATATTTGAGGATGAAAGATGCACCTCGGAAGTAGCCTGCTCCTGCTACTTTAGCACCTTCTTCCATTGTCTGAGAAGGCAGATAACGGCCTCGTGGGGTACTGAGCCACTGAAGTGTGGCTAATTCAAAGGCCCTGGATGCAGCATCGCATAAAGCATTTCCTGTCCGGCTTTTCATGTTAATTATATGACAAGGTGATACTATTCTGGTATATTAAGTTACCTAAACAAAATACACTAGTAATATAAATGTATCTCTTTATTTTACCTTTTAAATGTAGCTAGTAAGGATTTTGAAAGCTATTCGTGGCTCATATGATATCTTTATCAGACATGGCCCCTCTGCCTTCCTCATTTCATTCTTTCACTTCCTTCTTCACATTATTGCTCTACCTCCTCTGCTTGGCATATCATAGTGCAGTGTTTCATAAAGTAGTCCCATGCCATTTTCTTGCTAGGTCTGGCCATTGTTTGGTCACCAATTAGAGCTGTTTAGGTGACAGCATGCCACAATAATATGCCGTACCTTTATGGTTGAGGAGGTGACCCTGTGTTCAGTAAACACCTTGTAACTGGCAATGATATATGGTTTAGGGACAGGGACTTTACCAACTTTCAGTATGGGCAAATGAAGCATTTCGTGACTATGTTTTGGAGTTCCAAATATAGAATTTTCCACTGATTTATAGAAGATATAGGATTCTTTGCCTACCACAAGCATGTATTATTTTTCTGGATAATCAAGTTTTTATGGCATTTGTTATATAGGTAAGTGTGGTATTTCATTTAATGTCTCATTCATTATAAGAAACATCGTAATAGTCAGCACTGTTAAGGAAGGACATTGCTGCCAGTTAAACCATGATGTGCACTATACGATGCATCCCAACATCAGAAATGCTAAAATGTAAATGTTCTGTCAATTTGGAGTTGCGTAATGTAGAACTGCAGTTAGGTATATAGGGTCAGAGCAGAAGAATGCCTGACACTTGTGGGTTAAGTCAGGAAAGATTCAACCAAGGAAATATTTTTGTGCAAACTTCAAAGACAGGTGATAGTGGCAGCAGTGGCAGCAGTAAATACCATGCACTCAGTGATTCTCTATGCTACAGCATATGCGGAGTGAATCACATGCATTTAACTCCTCTGGCTATCCTCCAAGTAAGCATTATTCTCAGTCTTTAGTGTAGATGTGGAAAATGAGGCTGAGGAATTCTCATCAGACATGTGACAAAGAACATTCCAGGCAGAGGAAGACACTACAAACCTCAGAATGGCAAGACACTTGGTGCAGCCAGGTCTCAGGGCTTATAACAAAAACCACAAGACCAAAGGAGAAAGGCAACGCACAATGGTACTTGCCAAAGAAGCTGAACTTCACATTATAGACAACAGGTGATACTGAAAATAGTGTGTATCGGAATAGCATGCAATTCCAATTAACAGCAATTTAAAAATGTTGGAAGAGTGAGAGTCTGATAAGGAGGGCCGGGGATTTAGCTCAGTGGCTTAAGCGCCTGCCTGCCAAGCGTAAGGTCATGAGTTCGATCCCCGGTACCAAAAAAAAAAAAAAAAAAAAAGAGAGTCTGATAAGGAACTTGAGCAAAAGCAATGGTGGTAAAAACAAGAAAGAAAGGACATAGTTAAAAGTCTGTTAGGAGGATCATAAATTAGGTGAAACTGGAGAAAAGCATCTCTCTCTCTCTCTCTCTCTCTGTCTCTCTCTCTCTCTCTCTGTCTCTCTCTCGGATAACTGGATTTATATGGATGAGGGAGACTAGATTTGGGAGGGAAGAACATAGGTGAACTTTAGGTATGTGATCTGTGACATCCCTGTGAGAGACCTGGTCCAGATGATGTGCTTAGGGGACAGAACTGGGTGACACACTGGAAGTTGCTGCTTAAGTTGTGGGAGAAATGACATGGCCCACAGAAAGGGTGCGGAATCAGGAGGTCCCTGAAGTGCTGCCGTATCTGAGCACAGGGAATCCAAGTGTTGAGCAGAGATGCTCCTGTACTTTTACGGTAGAGCTTATATAGATTATTTAGCAAGAAAACCAGTTTTTTATTAGGGATCTCCTCTCTCATAAAGTATTAAGCCATTGCATTCTTTATGCCTGAGAAGTCATATGCTTTGTGTCAGTTGATTCATAATTAGGATTATTTTTATTTATGCTGTTATTCAGTTCTGCTAACAATCATGTTGATTTAATTTTTCATTTGTAAATCATATCCTGTTGTCACATACAAAAGGAGATGATGTGTTTGTCCTTATTGTCTTTTATTATACTTTCCTTCTCAAAATATCCTTAGTGTTGACAAATCAGTTGTATTTATACTTAACTAATTCATTTCCTGAGCATAACTGAAAGTAATTTTAATGGTATGACATTTCAGGGTTGCAATCCCCAGGGTATCTAAACCTTTACTTTTTTTCCTTTTTTCTTTTCTACAGAGGGTTCTTGTTGCTTCCAATTTACCACTGAGTTCAGAGTAATCTTGTACAGGCACCCCCTTTTTTTTAAGCTCATACTTTCCCACCCTCAGATCAAACATGGTCATAATGATATAGCCTTCAAAACTGTGATGCTCACATTAAAAGTCCCCATAAACGTGGCAGGGATCCTATAATTGAAAGAAGGCGCATGGCAGCTGATTAGATCCCGGGTATAGATGTTGTAGGTGGTCTTTTCATGCTGTTAAATTGGTCATTTGTATTTATAGCTTTGGCAGGGCGGGCTGGAACCTAAACTAGCTCTAAGATCAGGGCTCTCCCATGGCCTTACATGCGGGCTTATCTCATTTTCCATTAATTTCCATTAATTTATCAGGTATCCATGAATTGTGCCAAATTCAAAATGAATCTGCCTGAATCATTTGGTTCCTGCTTTCTCAAAGGGTCTTCTGTGACCAGCTGAGATTACAGGTGTCCTTCATATAAAAAAAAAAACCCAAAAAACTGTTTTCTGGTAGAAAATAAATAAATTTACCAAGCTAGAAGCAAGCATCTTTGATTTCCCACACTGCATGCAACTGTAATGATGGTCTTAAAGTGCTCGGTAACCATGACATCTGTGACTGTTCTGCCTGGCCCTGCTCTGGTCCTCCTCCCACATCTTACACACTCAGCCTGGCTTGTGCTAGAGATGAACAATTATTTGTTCGGCTAATAAACAAAGAGCCTGAATAATGTGAAGTACCAGGAGAGTATTTATTTTTCTTCCATAAGTTTTGTTTGTTTAAATCACTTCAAAATTGGTAAATCATGCTAGAATCTGGTGAGGTGCATTTTTGGTCTGTAACGCATGTCTGTAATCAGGCCTCCCAGCTGTGAAAAGAGCTTTCTGTGTTTGGTATATGCATGTATCCCATTCTCAATCCATAGGTCCTGCCATGTAATTTGATATGTAATCTATTCTTAATAAGCATTTAGGTCAGATTAGATTGGTAGAAGCTATAGCTGCACCTTTAAACTGCAGAGAAACAGCGGGTCATTAGATACTCTCAAATAAGAATGTAGTAAGCTATCTGATTCACTATGTTCAACCAGTAAGGACTTGGGTGAGCGATCTAGACAGTTATACCTAGGAGACAAGATAGTTCCTGCGTGATCACAAGGAAGAAGCAGCACAGGGGCACCCACTCCACAAAGCACCAGTGGAGATGATGTCAGCTGTCATCAGATGACCAAAATGAAGGTAATCTGGTGTTCTTGGTCACTAAAATAACAGCAGAAGGTGGAAAAAGCTATTTTATCAGAGGCCTATTAAATAGCCCTTATTTGAAATGGTTTGTTTGAATCTTTTTTTCCTAGAAATTTCCACAAAGAATTCATATTTTCCCTCCAAAGTAAATTTTTCTCTCCCCCGTCCCTGCTCTTTCCTCAAGCTTTTTCTCCCCCTCCCTCCTCTCTCTCCATCTCCTACTATCTTCCCCATCCCAAACTAAAATCTTTGCTCTTTTATTTTGGGCTGGTAGCTATGAGACTTTCTTTGTAATATCATTAGTTCTCTTTTTCTTTTCTTTCTTTTCAGTGAAAAGTTTTGCAAAGAGAAGTGTCTAAATTCTTTGTAATGTGTGTATAATACTAATATAACTAGAAAATAATTACCCTCCAAAAGAGAAAAGAAATAAAGACTGTGGACCAATCTAACTATAGCTTTAAAGTTCCAAATAAATCTAATAGCCTCTTTCATGACCTAATGGAATTTATTCCTGGAATAGGAAGATGATGTGATACTGGGAAGTCTATTAATATAATTCATCCCTATTAATAGATCTAAGGAGAAAATTCATATAGTCATTACTTAGCACTAAATGCTTAAAAAGGCATTTGACAAAATTCAACATCCATTTATTTTAAAAGCTTAACAAAACATTAAATATTTTATACTTCCTTAGTGCAATAATAAAAACTGTCACAGTCCCAAATTGGTAGCTTGGATCACAAAGAAAAGACCAATCTACCTAATATAAAAGAATTATAAGAGAACTATTATGAATAGTGTCAGAAATTACTCTTAAAACATGAAAAGATGCCACTCAAAAGAAATGTAGATAACACTGAAATATCATTTTCTTCTTGGAGGACTGACACAGTACAAGTTTGGTAACAAAGTATGTGGGTGATACATTAAATAGAATAAGATAAATGTCACTCTCATATAGTTTTTATATGCTGATACATGCAAATAGGTATTTCTTAAAGCATTATTTTTGTTGCAAAATATGACAGGCAATGTAAGTGACCATGCTGAAAATGTTACATTATGGTACAGTCAACCCTTCATATATATGAGTTCTGTATTTCTGAATGTAATAATATATGGATCAAAAATACCTAGACTAAAATTGCAATTCAGATTTTTTTTCAAGACTCTGCTTTCTGTTCACTCTTCCTCCATTTGGGATCCCTTATCTTCCTGAACCAGGGCCTTCTTATTAAATTTCTGTGCAATTAAAACCTGAATACTGTTACTCACAGCCTTTTTCCTATCCTATTGAACTGGACAGCTTGGAAGTTTGAAGGTCCCTCCTATTTTCCTTCTCTTTTGTATCTTGCTTTCTTTTCCTATGACACTCCTTCTCCTCAGCAGCTCTAGCTGATAGAATCTTACCAGCCATTGAAAGTACATGAAGTGTTTCAAAGGTGTCAGACAAAACAGTCCAACACACACACACACACACACACACACACACTTCTTTCTCTTTTACCTGGACTGACTGTAGTCATTTTGCTTATGGTTGATCATTTCACTTTCTTGTGAAGTTTGCAACTGGAGTGGTTAGGAGGAGGCTCTAAGATGTACCTCTTATCTTTTCTTTCATGTTACCCTAATCTTGTTTTCCATTTCATGCTGGACCTCTTAGCTTTCTGTTACACAGATGCTTCAGTGTGCACTTACATGAACATACAGCAAGAAAGTAAGCATTTATATCTTAAAATGCCTTGATACACACTAGCTTAATGACAGGGTAAAACCAAAAATCAGAGATTTATGTTTCATGACCTTTGTTAGTTCTGACTTTTCAATGAATATTTGAATTTTAAGCCTTAACTCGTAATACTTGAAATAAAGGCTTTTATGTGCTGTTTTTAAGCAGCGTCTCAGAATTACATGGAAGTGGAAGATGGTAGAAGTTGGGTTTGGAGAGAAGTAAAGTAAATATGGTTGTTTTTCCCAGACTAGAAAACCAGCAGATATTTACATACACACACATGCACATCTCCACATACACCCATCCAAGCTGAAACCAGACTGCCTGATTTCTTTAGTGGAACAAGAACTGTACTTTGCCTCAAAGATATAGGGGTAGGAAGAGAATTCATGAACAAGAACCAAAGTACACGGGAAGTACTTCCCAGAATCAATAACTGGGACCACATCTTATTAAAGAGTTTCTGCATGTCAAAAGAGGTTTCCAGCAGAGTGAAAAGAAAACCCACAAATTGGGAAAAAATCTTCATGGACAG